>KZ111665.1:0-49725 GCA_002120315.1 Hypoxylon sp. CI-4A | reverse complement strand
TTATATTAAATCGCATAAAATAATAAATTAAAAATAATAAAAATATATTTATAAGTTTTTTTTTATTATTATAATAAAAAAAAAATTTAATTATAAAAAATTTATAAATAATTTATATAAAATAATAAAATAATTAAATAAATAATTTTTTTAAAAACTTAATTTAATATTTTATTAATTATTTTTAAAATAATTTTTTTAAAAATAATAAAAATTATTTATAATAAAAAGTTTAAGCTTAAAATATATATTTAAATTTATATAATAATTTTTATAAGTTTTAAGGTTTTTAATTTTTTTATAATTTAAGTAAAAATCTTTAAACTTATTTATACTTAAATCTAATAATATAAAATATATTAAGCTTCTTAAATATCCTCGTATTAATGTAACTTGCATATGTAAGCACTGTTTTCTTAGCTTATGTGTATCAGTAATATTTTAACACCTTATCTTAACCGCCAACTATAGCCGTATAAGTTAGCCAATAACCTCTTAGCACTAATCCCCGTATGACACCAGATGGTGGATATTGGATTGGCAGCTTACCCCTTTATCTATATACGTGCCATCAACCATGGCGCCTGGGCTGATCCGTGGAAGCCCATTTGGACCCGTATCAACGATACGGAACGACTCCTGGATACAAGCGTGCATATATTGGAGGCCAGCGAGCTCGGACGGATTAATTTCATTATACCTTTGGAAGGCGCCCCGTACCTCGTTGATAACCGTAGTCAAGGCATCTGGCTCCCTTAAAAGTAAGAAGAGTAGGCCATAGAACTGGTCGGCGATGGGGTCGTAGCCCGCGACGAGGAGCTGCGCTGCTACTTGCTCGAGATGATTTCGCTCTTTGCTGGTTAGTTCTGACGAGCCCGGTGGTACCAAGCCTTCGAAGTAGTCTAAATGCTTTACTTGATCGCGCTTGTCGATGCGTCGCTGGACTTCTTGTGCGTTGATCTTAAGGACGTGCGGCAGCGTGCGCAAGATTTTTGGAGGGACAAAGAGGAACGAAAGGGGGCTGAGAAGTGGAAACTTCTGTGCTATCTGGTTAACTGTCCCGAAGAGGTTGGTCTCGTTAATCGCGATTAAGAAATCAGAGTCCTTTTCTAGATACCGGGTCCCTTGTTAGCGAGAAGTAGACGACGGATAATATACATGGGGGATACTAACCGTCCCTTAAATTATGCAACTCGAGACCATAGGCCATGTCTGCAGAGATGTCCATCGCTAGCCACATCGCCCACTGCTCATTGTGAAATATAAGCGGTCAGAGACTACTGTAAGTGGCGGAAGAAATTGATAATCATCTTGAGGCAATTGGACCGGAGTAGATAGTCTCACCTTATTCAACTCAATACCATCCTTTGTCCCACCAAATTCCCGCATCTTGTCAATAAATAGATCGATGTACGAGTGCAATACATGCTCCTTCGCCCTGATTGACTTGGTGCTGAATACAGGTGAGATCCTTTTTGCTACTTGTCTGTGCCTGACCGGATCCTGCTCCCAACTAATGCCTCCGTCACCTACGCCAAGATCCATAAACGAGGTTTTGACGAACGATTCTAGGTTCTTGACTGCGGTGCTATAGATATCTGATAGTGTGATTCAGTCAGATTAGGTATGCTCAAAACTTGTTACGAATCTCTCAGTACTTGCCGTTCGTCGCCTCCGGGGTCCAGAATAGCAGCTCATTTGGTGCAATGCGTACCACGTCGCCTACGAGTTAATGCGGTCAGCGTGGTAGATAAAAAACGAAGCAAAAGATGAAATATGCCAAATTAAGGAATAACTTCTCATACCATACTTTTTGATCATCTCCTCCATCTTCCACGGCCATCTTCCCGTGAACCTAAACAATCTCTACTTAGCTGACGACCAACTCATCAAGAGTATATAACTCTACACCAGGATTTTTCTCTTGAAAACTTACCAGTGATATGCATACCAGATGTTTGAAACGGCTGCTAGCTTCGGACCTGGAAATTTGGATGCCGGATGGAGGAATAATAGGTATATGCAGCGGACGACAGCATAAATAAGGGCCTATGACAAGGGAGAAGGCGATGATTTAGTCAGTGAGGGTTTTGGATCGGAAATCGTCTAAATGAGGGAAACAGGTAGACAAGACTAGTCTAGGTACCTAATTAAGGGGGATTATCCACTCACCGTCGACAAGGACAGCGAAAGCCATTGTATTCCAGTTATGGACTTGATCGACTCCGGGATGATTGAAGCAAACCGATCCATCCTAACAGTTGGATAATGATTACAAAATCGTGGGTTTGAAGTCTACGATTCTTGGTTGATTTGAAACTTCTTGTCAAACTTCAAACGTTACCAAAAATAATGAGAAATGCCTCAGATGGATCAAAGTTATGTACTCGCACTTAAATGGAAAATTGTCTTGAAGTTGTCTCCTAATGCTATTTTGGTGAGCAACTAGACCTATGGATGCTTACAAAACCCTACATAGTTAAGAGTGTGGGTTGCAAGTGTTACTCATGGCCCTTTACGAGATCTGCAAGAGCTAAGTCGGAGTCCGATAACGAAATGCGAAATTTACCAGTCACCACGAGTTCGGATTGAACCCCTAAAACTCAGCTCCGAAGGTGATTTCGGACTCGAAGTTGATCCTCTGAAGGCCGAATATTCGGAATTCCGAGACCGAGCCGGGGTACCGGTGACGGGGTGCCAAGTCTGGGGTAGCACGGGATTGTGACACAATGCTGACTGCGTTGAGGGATCAGGACTAGATGCAGGCGTTTGATCAAAAGGACCAAGCATGTCGCTCGATAGTCAATGCGCATGCCTGGTTTCTATAGTAGGCGACTGAGAAGTACTTTTTAATACGAAAATGTATGTTTAATGATTGATGTTGGGGACTTCTTGGGTTATGTAGATAGATAGGTACGCGGGCCTGGCAAGGGAGCGGGCTTAGGGGATTATGGGAAAGGCAGGTGTTTTTGCGATATTTACGTCGGGACTATGGTGAAGTGTGATTGAAGCCATTCTGTTATTGATCATAGAAACTCTGTATGATAATTAGGTACCTTACTCCGACACATATACCCAGTACACGTATTTTGCCTCGGTCATGATGGAGATAAGGAAGGAAAAGACGCCCTGTCAATGACTCAAATAAAGCCGTAGAAGAATACAGTCCAATTAGTCCATATAAATAAGGCAAACGCGTAGAAGATCCATAAATAGTCCTGGCGAAAACAGCAGCTCTAAGTCAGGCGAAATTGTTCTTCTAGCCCAGTAGCCTTCATCGCGTGTCTTGCCTCCATAACATCTGCGTGGTGAGGGTCTGTCTCCATCTCGACCCATGTAAGGCCGTTTTGACTAGAGTCATTAAGAGAAAGCCACTGCTGATGACGCTGAGCCGGACGGCTTGCACCGTATGTGTCCACAGATGGATAGCTTTGCTCTTCGGCGCCTGAGGAGGGGAACGGTTTCGAGCTCGATCCCCAAGAATTTGAGGGCCGCCGCCAACTGAAGCTTCCGACGTGTGATATGATACGTGTATAGAAAGTAGCTATTGGGAGAATGTTCTTATAGATCGGGGAACAGCAGCATATGATGCTAGCAGCCATCTGCGCGCTCTCCCAGAAACCCTGCGTGGCGCTGAAGACTAGGAAAAGTGATAGGCAATGAGTACTCAAGTTTCACTAATTTTATCGGATAAAATAGCATGTTAGAGAATGTACTCACCGCCTACAGAGTCCGGGGTGGCCTCCAAGTAGAATTCGGCGATCCTCACATAACCTATAACGCCGGATCTGTAGGTAACGTGAGTGCATTTTCCCTTTTAAGACGTAGTGTAAGGATGAGAGGACCGAGCAGAGAAATACGTACAGACTTCCTAATGCGAAGATAAAAGCCAGCTTTAATTTTGTCCACAATCTGAGGCGCAACTCACGGACCATGAAGATGGCCAGAGCGACCATGGCCAGGTCAACTGCAGAGTTCACCGACTCTGTCCCTGCGAATATGGCACCTTGGTTTAAGCAATAGCCCTCAACATCAAAGTCCCAGTTATAGTTAATAGGAATGCAGCTAAAAAGGTTGATAAACAGCGTAACTGTACTACATAGAATTTGAATACTGCCAATAACATAAGTCCATCGAACGAAGTTCCTATTAACAGAAAACAGCCTGTAATAGAGATATAGAATGCTGAATTTGGCGCAGAGCTGGTTCACCGGGAAGAAGGCAACCGTAGCAAAGAGAGCCTGTGAAATCATAAGCATCGTTTAATGATACACTTGAGAGAGCTTCAAGTCTGGGAGCATACCTTTCCTAATGCTGAAAGATCATCCGGAGAAATTGTTTCGAGGTCTTTTCCAGAGAGGATACCCAGAGCTGTCAAGTCGCAGGCGATGTATGCAAGGTAAGATACCAGGGCGCCCAAAGCGAACCAATCTTCAAAACCAACTTTCCGGCTGGAATTAACTGTCGACAAAAAGCGCAGAGCGGTAGCTAAGGTGCATATGATGCCCATCGCAATGGAGAAGATGAATAGACTTCGGGCCTCGTCACTAATGAAGGTCAAGGCCATGGCTAGTTTCCGGGGATGGTGTTGTAGGTAGGTAGGCTTGGTCACTAGGAGCTCTGATGGTAGAAGAACGTGTAAAGTATTGACTAAAATGGATTGGTTGGTGATATGTATGTGCTTGTCGTATGGTGGCTGCTTAGGTAGGCACCTGGATATATTTACCTTACCTTAGATACCTACCTAAGGTAGATACCTGCGTAGGTAGATAGGAGGTATGCAACCATCCGAAGCCACAGCGTCGGGGATATCGGCAAAATCTCTCCAGGTTGGTTTATGCCCCCTTGTAAAACGCCACATAACTTGCCTTTTCTGTACCTGTATTTATACCCATAGTTTTGTTGCTTTTAAATGTCAGCTTCACGGCAGTATCCTTAAAGGGTAAAGCGCCCGGGGGGATCATGAACCAATCAATCTAACAGGTTTTTGCACAATCAGAACTTCACTTGATGAGAAACTGACAGGACATTTACTTGCATGACTTTGGGCACCGGCACCACGCCGCGGAAGGGCCTAGAAGGCGTATAAAGGTCAGTGTGTAGTACAAGGCTCGTATGATTTCAAGATTAGGAGTAAGTGCCTACCTACCTACCTAGGTAGCAATATTTTATGACAATGATATTGCATAGCCCCCACGTTACACAGGGTTAGGTAAACCAAAGCCAAGGCTTACAGTACATTGCGTTGTAGGCCTTTGATTGATCTTGTCTCCACCTTCCCTTTTCAATTTTCGGCTTCCAACAACATCTCGAAGGGCTTCATCCCTTAGCCTATCGCTTTCCTGCGATGTTGGCTTCTGCGGAGCAGTCATCGATATCATGAACACGGCGTCATTGTCGTCTCGCAGGTTTGCCTGTGATCGTTGTAGGGGCCAGAAGCTGCGATGTCTGAAGGAAAGGTCCGATCAAGAACGATGCGATCGATGTCTGAGAGCCGACGCCGAGTGCCTTACTACCCCGACCCTACTTATTCAAAACCGTACAGGTGATGATCTAGGATCCATCACTCGTAAACGACAACGTCGGCATAATTCTCCAGCCAAGCAACGAACCCCATCTGCAGCATACCATTCAGAGGTTGGATACAATCTCTCATCTCTCGGAGTTAGTCTATCTGCTAGCCCAGATGTGCAATCGAATTCGGTACCCGCTCCCCCAGAATTTTCGCAAACCTGGGACACTACAGTCTATGATGCAGAGCTCGATAGCTTCGAAGGCATACAGTTATCATCTATGGATTATATCTCATCTCTCGTGGATACCGACGCCCAGAAACATCCCTCCTTTGATCCCATCGAGGCACCTCGCTCGGAGGACCTCTCACTTATACATATATCCAATATACCAAGCACATCCTCGGGATCAGGAGGAACATCTAGTCAGCGTAGTGCTGACAGGGTTAGTAGAGAGACGATGAGCGTTGCCTTGAACGACTTCATCCGCACCCAGAACCAGAACCAAGATCAGGATAATCTGCCGAAAAGTACAACTTTTACAGATAGCTTTCCACATCGACTCTCACTTACAAACCTCAAACTGTTAGCACAGCTGGGTCGCGTCGAGCTCGGGTCGCCTAGAGTAAACCTCGATATGCTCATTACAAGAAGCGACGAGTCGGACTCTTCAACGACTACTCCTATTGATGATATTTTGTCTGGCACGCGTGAGTTTATCAGTATTTTAGAAGATCTGTCTCAAACTTCGCGATTCTCAACAAGTCCCTCGCTCGCGGGTGATACCCCTTACGGACTTGAAACAGGCGTCGAAAATACACCACCCGGCCTTTCCCCTTCTGGCTCTTCTGCGCGGGCGATGCCCAGCAGACACAGCCCTTCTTTTGAAGTCACGACTCAACTCTTGGTTCTCTCTTGCTACGTACACGTATTGCGCCTCTACGTAATATTATTTGCACATATCCGCCAATTTCTCGAAGAGATTGCTGATAGTGACGACCCCACGCTTTGTGCTATACCAGATCTTGGATTTGGCAACTTCCCCCTTCGTACGTCACTTCTAACTACTCTAAATTGACTTTCTTTCGTTGCACTAACTGCTCATTTCACAGAGTCTGGCAATCTTCAAGCGACGATGTTTATTCAAATTTCTACCAGTTTATTTGAGAAGATAGAGAGCCTGCTTGGGCTGCCACAGGGGCTTCGAGTGACTGTACGCGATGGAAAGCCCGAGGGTCTACTAAGTGAAGTTGACTTTGTAGAAGTTGTGAAAGCCGTACTAGCTAAGGATGAGCAAGGGCAACCGGAACACGGCAAAGGTGGCGTTAAGTCATTACGCAAAAATATGAAACAGGCAATGCAACTACTCCGCGAGAGTATAGCACCGTAAGATTCGCTGTAGAAACAATATTCTATTAACAGGATTAGGGATTGATCGGCGGTCTCCTCGTTTGGTCGCAACCGGAGTGTAATCTGCATTAAAATGCGCTATTTACCTAGGTACCTAGGTGTTCTGCATTCGTTGGAATATCGAGGTCCAAGGCCTCGACTTGAGTCTACTCTAGTTCGGACACCTGGAAGGAGGATGGCGTGTCTACTACGGGGTTGCGCTATGTTTACTCCGATAGGCACTGCAGCCTTATGATATGTCCTGACGGTGTTACATATACTAACTGCGAAGAGACATATCTCCCTAAAAGCTGCCCCATTCCTGCATGGACCGCAGCTGTAATGAAGGGGCGCTAAAGACCTGGAGCTGAATCGCAAACTTGTGCAACTTTACTGTATCGGTCCCAAGATGGAAGCGGAAGCGGGGGCTAGAAGCGACCTCGAGCTAACCCTATCTTCGGCGTCATCTCCGTTGCGCCTATCAGCAAATACATTTCCAAATATCTGCAAGCCCACCCCGAGTCATCAACAACTCTGCGGCGCGGTGGAGGATTCGTCTGATGGGGATTAGTGAACCACACTGTAGACTGGCGCTCACAGTGTCTCGGATGCGGTTATGTGCTCTATGGACGGGATCCCAGTAGCGTGAGTTCCAAATGGCGTGGAGTTGGCAGATGTCATGTTAATTCAGCTGTAGGAAACGCCGATGCATACCTCTCCGCGGGTGCGAAGAGCATAGGACTACGTGACTAGGGTTTGGGAAGGCTCCCATAGGCATAGGTGGTAGGTAATTAATAAAAATGCCGACGTCGATCAAGATATAAAGAAGCCAAGAAGGCCATGTCACGATCAATGGAAGCTTCGTCCGCATGCCAGGTTAAAGCTACCACGCAGAACCACAACTAAAGTGGCTCTACCATCGTATCATTCAAAATCACATTTCCCCAATGCCGACACCACACCCAAAGCAACCACCCAGGGGACCAGAAGCCATCGCCATCATAGGGTCAGGCTGCAGGTTCCCTGGATATGCGAGCAGCCCGTCCAAGCTATGGAACGTCCTCCGGGAGCCCAAGGATCTATGTAGACCTATGCCCGAGTCGCGGGTTTCCGCTTCGGGCTTCTATCATCCAGAAAACTCATACCACGGCCACAGCAATGTCAAAGATCTGAAGTCATACTTCCTTTCAGAGGAAAGTGCTGAGCGCCGCTTTGATGCCCGCTTCTTCAGTATCAAACCCACTGAAGCTAATGTTATGGACCCCCAAGTTCGGCTGTTGCTTGAGACGACCTACGAGGCTCTCGAGTCCGGCGGCCAAACAATTGAGGCATTACAGGGCTCCGATACGAGTTGCTTTGTTGGCCTCATGCTGGGGGATTACGAGCAAGCTATGCTCCGCGATGAGGATTCTATCGGCGACTATCATATAACCGGCGTCACACGCTCTCTCATGTCGAATCGTCTATCCTACTTCTTTGACTGGCACGGCCAGTCCATGACTATTGACACGGCCTGCAGGTGAGCAACCCATGCGCTATGTCACCTTTAGGCCTAAGGCTGTTGCTCAATAATTGATTCACGAGTGTCGAAGTCACTTGTCAATATTAAGAGGCAGTGGACGTTTTGAATTTGCACTAGCGATTGATACCTAACCTTTGGTGTGTATTAGTTCCAGCCTAGTTGCGGTTCACCAAGCCGTACAGGTTTTGCGGTCAGGCGAGTCTCGCGTCGCGGTGGCCGCGGGCTCCAACATGCTTTTGGATCCGGGCTACTATATAGCGGAGAGTAAACTGCAAATGCTTTCTCCCGACGGTCAATCCTGAATGTGGGATGCGAGTGCCAATGGCTATGGCCGCGGCGAGGGTATTGGTGCTTTAGTCATGAAGAGACTTGTCGATGCAGAGAGGGATGGCGACCATGTTGAGTGCATCATTCGGGAAACAGCCCTCAATCAAGATGGTAGGACGAAAGGGATTACCATGTAGGTCTATAATCTGGTATGGCTTTCGCAGCACGTTAACGAATACCTTTCTAGGCCTAGCCCTGATGCGCAACGTCGTCTAATTCGCGACTGTTATCTTCGTGCCGGTTTGGATCTACGCATACATCGAGATCGACCACAGTTTTTTGAGGCACATGGTACAGGCACTCCAGCCGGTGATCCTGTTGAAGCTGAAGCTATTAGAACTAGCTTCTTCGACGATGACCTTTTTAGTGATGATAAACAAAGCGTCAAGCCATCGCCGCTCCTAGTTGGTAGCATTAAGACGATTATTGGCCACACCGAGGGGACCGCAGGAATTGCTGCCCTTATGAAGACATCCCTAGCACTACAGCACAGCGAAATTACCCCAAATCTACACTTTAATGAGCTGAACCCTCGCATTCGACCATACTCTGCTGATTTGATTGTGCCCACATCACTTCGGCCGTGGCCTGCCGTAGAGCACGGGCAACCCCGCAGGGCCAGCGTCAACAGGTATGATTATTTTTAGTGTTTTGATTTTGGCGGCTCGCCGATCACCTACATTGTTTCCTAACTATGAGTTCGTATACTAACGCGCTATGCTTACCACAGTTTCGGTTTCGGAGGCACCAATGCCCACGCCATCCTAGAGAGCTACCTCCCCGACTTGCCTCACAAAGACACCGGGGCCCGGGCATTTAGTCCCTTCGTCTTTTCCGCAGCCTCAACGCAATCTCTACAGGCGCAAATGTTGACATACGCACGTTGGCTAAGTGTAAATGAGCACGAAGTAGACCTCCGGGATCTTGCCTATACTTTGCACTCCCGAAGAAGTCATCTACCTTTCTCAACTTTCGTCGCGGCAGAAACGCACCAACAGTTACGTGAGAGTCTTATGAAGATGGTCGATACAGCCAACCAAGACCCATCTAATTCGGTCGGTACTCGTGCGAATCGGGACCTGGGGTCCCGCAAGCCAACTATTCTAGGTGTCTTCACCGGGCAGGGCGCCCAGTGGGCGCGGATGGGAGCTAAGCTTATAGAAATCTCGACAACAGCTCAAACTATCATCCAGAGTCTTGAAGACCGCCTTTCGCTTCTTCCGGAGCCTGATCGACCGTCCTGGTCTTTGCGTGAGGAGTTGCTTAAAGATGCCAAGAATTCGCGTGTCAAGGACGCCACATTTTCTCACCCCCTGTGTGCAGCTATCCAGATTATCTTGGTCGATGTGCTACGTGCTGCTGGGATTGAATTCGACGCTGTAGTGGGCCATTCCTCTGGTGAAGTGGGTGCCGCGTATGCTGCTGGTCTTATATCAGCTGAAGATGCCATCTGCATTGCGTACTATCGAGGACTACACAGTGGGCTGGCTTCTGGGATCCAATACCAGCCAGGCGCAATGCTAGCCGTTGAGACAACGTTCGAAGATGCACTCGATATTTGCGAGTCTCCGGACTTTCAAGGTAGGGTCTCGATTGCAGCTCATAACTCATCGACTAGTGTGACGATCGCGGGTGACAAAGACGCTATCGAGGAGCTTAAGGACATATTTGATGACGAGAAGAAATTCTCACGAATGCTTCGCGTAGACAAAGCATACCATTCACATCATATGACTCGTTGCTCGCAAGAGTACCTCACTTCGCTCAGACAGTTAAATATTCAAGTTTGCCGACCTCAGACATGCAGGTGGTTCTCTAGCACCTACGAAGACGACGTAGCTACGCAAGAGCGCGAAGGCAGCGCAGATGTGTTGAAACATATTTACTGGGCAGAGAACATGGTCAGACCTGTTTTATTTATGCAGGCTCTTGAGAGAGCACAAAAGGTCAGTGGCCACTTCGATCTGGCTATCGAAGTCGGACCACACCCAGCATTGCAGGGTCCTGCTCTCCAAACATTGCAACAGGCCTCTAATAGAGGTGTAACTCCGTATACTGGGTTGCTTCGCCGAGGTGATGGTGACATCGAGTCCGTCGCTGGAGGTCTTGGGTACGCTTGGGTGCATCTCGGCAAGGGCGTCGTTAATCTACAAGCATATGACCAGTTCCTCACTGACCATACGCCTCGTCTAATCAAAGATCTACCGACATATTCGTGGGACCATGGCGAGTATTGGCACGAATCCAGGTACACTAGGGCGATACGTGCTAGACCCGGCCCTGTACATGAGCTTCTCGGGCATATGACACCCGACAGCACGAAATACGAGATACGATGGCGCAACATACTCCAGATAAAGGAACTACCCTGGCTAGAAGGTCATCGTCTCCAGGACCAAGTCGTGTTTCCCGCTGCTGGATTCGCTGTGCTCGCACTGGAGGCTGCTAGGGAGTTGGTTAGCGTCTCTGAGACACAACTGGTGGAGATTTTGAATCTCGATATCGGACGTGCCCTCACATTTGACGAAGATGCAAGGATAGAGACACTCTTCTCTGTGACCCACGTTAAACGACCTAGTAAGGGAGAGAAAGTCCTCACTGCTGATTTTAAATACTACACCTCGGTGGGCACACATGACAATCAGCTGGATCTCATGGCCAGTGGGAGTATAAGGGTAACCCTAGGTGACCCGTCTAAGAATGTATTACTTCCAAGGAGACCTCCCCAACCCAACCTACTTGTGGTCAATGAAGAGGACTTCTACGACTCATTGCAGAAGATGGAATATCAATACAGTGGACCGTTTCGGGCACTTTCCAGACTGGAGAGAAAGCGCGGAGCTGCTACTGGCTTCATACATGCTGCGTCAGACCCTAAGTTACTGGTACACCCAGCCGCTCTCGATGTCGCATTCCAGGCCGTGCTCTTGGCACACTCAGCCCCATACGATGGACGGATTTGGGCAATGCATGTGCCGAAGACCATCCGTCGCATCGCATTTAATCCTCAATTATGCCAGTCGCGCCTGGAGAAAGGCATATCGCTCATACCTTTCGACTCTGTTCAAACAGGAAATGGCAGCTCATCACTAATTGGAGATGTGAGCTTGTTCGATAGCGACCTAGATTATGCTATGGTCCAGGTAGAGGGTCTCTTCTGCGTGCCGTTTAGTCCGGCTACTGCAGATGAAGATAGGGAGCTCTTTGCTACAACGATCTGGGATGTAGATACCCCGGATACTAGGGCTTCTAAGTTTCCAGAAGCGCATGCAGATGGAGAGTTTGAGCTTTCCAAACTTCTCGAGCGAGTTGCTTTTTTTCACCTGCAGAATCTAGAACGAGAAATCCCTCACGGCCATCTATCCCGCTCAGAGGGTCCCTTAAAAGGGCTCTTCGGATTTGCGACTCATATTGCGTCCCTGATTGAGAAGGGCCACCGCCCATTTTGGAGATCTGAATGGTACCATGACTCTCGGGAGGTGATCACTGCACTCTGCCAACCATATGGAGATAAAATTGACTTCTTGCTACTAAACGCAATTGGTAATAGTCTCCCTGCTATTGTTAAAGGTGAGATATCTGCAATCGAGATCGGGATGAAAGATGACTATCTCGCCCGGTTCTACGCGGGCGCACTTGGTATAGGCGAATATCCTAGGCGACTAGGCGAGGTTGTCCGACAGATCACGCATCGGTATCCACGCATGAATATACTTGAGATTGGTGCAGGTACTGGGTCTGCGACTCGTGCGGTATTCGAGGAGATTGGTCTCACTTTTGCATCCTATACTTATACCGACATCTCGTCCGGCTTTTTTAGCCAGGCACAAGACCGTTTCAGCTCACAAGCCTTGCGCATGATATATAGAGTCCTAGACATCAGCCGGGATCCGAAAGAGCAGGGCTACGCCGATAATTCGTACGACCTCGTGATTGCTTCCTTGGTCTTACACGCCACCCCCTGCCTTGAGCAAACGATGCGGAACGTTAGGCGACTTCTTAGACCTGGAGGTTGGCTTGTGGCCATGGAATTGACATCTAATGACATCGCACGTAGTGGTACTATCTTCGGAGCGTTTCCAGGTTGGTGGCTTGGTGCTCACGATGGACGACCGCTGGGCCCGGCCGCCATAGGGTCCGAATGGGATGCCTTGCTGCGCAAGACGGGATTCTCGGGGCGTGATACCTCCACATCGACTACTAATGATGGCCTGGCTAATCTGGCCGCAGTGTGGGCCACACAGGCCGTTGACGAAAATGTCATGTTCCTGCGGAAGCCCCTGATTGCTGCGTCCGAGATATCCAACTACGCGAACATTAAAGACATGACCATCATTAGAGGCCAGAGTCTCACAACAGCAAAACTTGCTGATGACATCAAATGGATAATGGAGCGTTATTGCACAGGTGCTATCAGGATAGTTGAATCCTTCACCGAAGTGCTCTCAATTCCAACCACATCTACGGCAAGTATCATTTCCCTGCAAGACATCGATGAACCGCTGTTTCAACACTTGACGGATATCAAGTTCGAAGCCATGAAAGCAATCCTCCGGGAATCTTGCTTGGTACTGTGGGTGACCGAGGGCCGGAGAGCTCGTAACCCCCATTCCAACATGACTGCTGGCTTCACCAGATCGGTCCTAAGTGAGATTTCGTCGCTAGCGCTCCAGCTACTAGACTTTGAAGAACGTCACGCTCTCGACGCCATGACCATAGCAAGAACATTCATTCGGTTTAAAGCTATGGTTCAGTGGCAGCGACAACAGACAGGCCATGCAAAAAACATGCTGATGACAATTGAGCCGGAGCTCGTGGTCCTCGAGGACGGGACTACTGTAATCCCGCGATTGGTTCCACACACGACAATGAATAACAGATACAACTCCTCACGGCGAGCGATATTCTCCGAAAACGACATCAATGAGTACGAACTTGCTCTCGATGCCACCGAAGGGGGAACGTTCTCCGTACGAGAGCAGTTTATAAACATACAAGGTAGCAAGCGCCCATTGCGCGCTACACATTCACTTCTCTCGAGTATTAATGTAGCTGATTCAAGTCACTTCATACTCAGCCTCTGTAAAGACCCCGAGGATGACATTCAGAAGGTAGCGTTATCTAGCCAGCTCAGCACTAGCATTTACCCCTCATGTACTTCGACCCTCCTATCCCGACTTGAGGCCGGCTCTGAATCACGATTTATACTGCTTGTGGCCTGGAAGTTACTCGACATCTTCGAAAGACTGGGGCTGTCCCAAGGAGATGTTCTTCTCGTCCACGAACCTGGGAGCACACTTGCAGCGATCCTGGAAAATGAAGCACGAGGCCACGGGGTCGAAATTATGTTAACTAGCAATGAACGTTGCAGGGGTCAATTTGACTTCACCTCTACTAATCTCCATACTCGAGACCGAATCTCTCCCAACTCCATACCTACAAATATCGCTGCTTTCTTAGACTGTTCCGTTGAAGGAACTGGAGTATCGGCACGATCTCTGGCGAATCTTCCTGCCCGCTGCAGAAAAGAAACGCTTCGATGTTTCCTCGGTACCCGGGGAAATGCTATTCCCAGACCGTTAGCCAATGGCGTTCACCAGCGTCTTAAAACCGCAGTGGCTGAGGCATATGCGGATATGACGACTCCCAAATGTGTCAGCTGGGATGCCACAAGCATGCGTCTTAGCGATGTCCAAAACCTCAACTATGATCAAGATAAACTTCCTGTCATCGACTGGAATCCAGATTCACAGCTATCGGTACGGATACAGCCAATCGACACCCATCCCCTCTTCTCTGATTCCAAGACCTATTGGTTGGCCGGCCTTAGTGGCGGTCTGGGTCTCTCCCTCTGCGAGTGGATGGTTAGCCGTGGTGCCAGGCATATTGTCATCACAAGCAGGAACCCCAATATTAGCGGCGAATGGCTCGAGGAGATGAGAACTTTAGGTTCAATTATAATGGTGTACCCTAAGTGTGTTTCGACTCTCATTCATTTATGGATAATAAGCTTACTGTGGTTTACCTAGCAATTTAACCAACAGAAAGGAGGTTGAAGATGTGTATCGCAAGATATGTTCGTCTATGCCGCCTCTAGCAGGAATTGCCCAAGGCGCAAGTAAGTACCTCCATACCGTCCTATTCACATGGGATAGCCACCCCGTCGTCGTGATACAAGGCTTTTTCTAATGAAGAGCAGTGATCCTGCAAGATACCTCGATTCGGCATATGACCAGCGAAACCATGTTGAAAGTGACTCGGCCTAAAGTAGAAGGCAGCATCAACCTCGATGAAGTACTTGGCGATACCCAACTTGACTTCTTTATATTCTTCTCTTCAATGAGTTCGGTGGTAGGAAATGTCGGACAGGCGAACTACTCTGCAGCGAACTGGTTTATGGCCAGTCTAGCGGAGCAGAGGCGCCAGCGTGGGCTCGCAGCTTCTATTATTCACATTGGGCCCATTTTAGGAGCAGGATATATCGCAGAAGCCGAGGTCGAGGCCCGGAACAGATTCTTACGTGCCCCAGGGTTTGCAATACTGTCGGAAGGAGACCTTCACCAACAGTTTGCTGAGGCCATAATTGCCGGTCGCCCAGGGTCCAACGCATCGGTTGATATCGTCACAGGACTCGAGAAAGTGAGTCCGAATCTGGATCATGCTCCGGCGTGGTTTTCAAACCCTTTCATGAGCCATTTTATTCGTCACGAAGGAGTAGTTGATCCAGTCTCGAGGGCTACAGGCTCGGGAATTTCACTCAAAGCTCGTCTAGAGAAAGCAACCACGCGAAATCAGATTACGACGATAATTAAGGATGCTTTCTTGCCGAAACTCTGTGCTCTGTTCCGGCTCGACGTAGCCGAAATCATGACCACGGACCTGGATGGCCTCTTCATGGACGAGATCGGTATTGACTCTCTTATAGCTGTCGAGGTCCGGACCTGGTGGATCAAGCAGCTCAACGTCAATATTCCCGTCCTCAAGATTTTGAATGGCATGTCAGTCGGCGAACTGATCACTTTAGGAGTTGACAACCTAGAGCCAATCATGATTCCAGGAATCCAAGCAGAAGTAGTGATAGAGCAGCAGGGTCTTGAAGCAGAGTCAGATACAAATCCTTCTTCGGAATCCATCAAGCAAGACATTCTGGAGGCGCCGGAAGAAACCCCTTTTAGCGAGATGACGAATGAAATTTCTTTTGATACTCCTATTACGCGCGCCGTTTCAGTTGAGTTGGAAGACGTCCAGGACCATCGCATTACTCGCTTCGAGAATTCATTGCAGCTTTCCTATAGCCAATCCATGTTCTGGTTTGCATCCGCCTTTCAAAGCGACAAATCGAGCTTGAACCATACAGGCTTATTCCGGCTAAGTGGTATGCTGCGAGCCGAGGGTATCAGAGACGCTGTTCTGACTCTTGGACAGCGCCATGACTCGATGCGAACCTGCTTCTTTCTTGAAGAGGGTCGTCCGGCGAAAGCTGTCTTGGAAACAAGCCAAGTGTTTCTAGAGCATAAGCCTATCTCTAGCGAGGATGAAGCAGCGGTGATTGCTGGGCAATTGCATAGCCACTCCTTTGATATGGATAAAGGAGAAACGATGCGAATCGTGCTGCTTTCGCTCTCCCCAGAAGTGCATTTTCTACTCATAGCCACCCATTCTTTAGTCATGGATGGGTTCTCGGGGGTCATCCTCCTCAGGGAGTTATTACACCTTTATACTTCTCAGCCTATCGGTCAGAACGTGCTCCAGTACTCTACCTACGGTGAGAGACAGATAAAGGACCATACCGCCGGCCAGTTCGAGGGCGAGCTGTCGTATTGGAGATCCGAATATCCCACATTCCCGCCCGCTCTGCCAATCCTTCGAGTATCGCGAATCGTGACGCGGCCAACTCTTCTCACCTACGACAACGTGCGTGTAGACTTACGTATCGATGCGCAGACGAAGGTTTCAATCAATTCCGTTTGCCGGCAGCATAGGGTTACACCTTTTCACTTCTATCTCGCAACATTGCGTGCCTTTTTGGCAAGATACACCGATGAGGAGGACATCGCTATTGGCGTAGGAGATGCTAACAGAAACAGCGAGAGCAGCCTAGAGAGTTTAGGGCCATACATCAATCTTTTGCCGTTACGGTTTCATACCGTTGCTAATCAAAGATTTGCAGATATACTGCAAGAAACACGATCAAAGATGTATTCGGCTCTATCGAACTCTAGCGTGCCTTTTCAAGTGTTGCTAAACGAGTGAGTAATATGTGTTAAACCCCTCTTGAGGCTTGGCTAACTAATACGCTGAATAGACTTAACGTACCAAGATCTGCAACACACACTCCCATCTTCCAATGTTTTATAGACTACCGCTTAGGGCTGAGTGAGAAACAGGTTTGGGGGGATCTGGAGCTCGAGATGTGTTCCTTTCATGCCTCCAAGTCACCTTATGATCTAGCATTAGATATCATCGACAACCCAGAGAGTGACTGCCTCTTGATGTTTGTTGCTCGCAAGGATATTTACTCGGAGAAAGACGTCGAGCTACTTGCCGAGAGCTACGTAAACATGATCAAAGGCTTCGCATCGGAGCCTGGTACCCCTCTTTCTACTCCCAAGATTCATAGCCCGGAAGCCATTGCTCGGACCATGAGTTTTGCAAGGGGTAAGCCTTCGTTTACAATTATGACTTTGGGCAGTTTACTTAACAATTCTTAGGTCCTTCTCGAAAATGCCAGTGGCCTACTAATTTGGTTGGACGACTAGACGGCATCGTGCAACAAAAACCCGAGGCACCTGCAATTAGACTCCAGGACGGTCGGATCATGTCGCACCTGGTACTAGCCCGCCGATCCAACGATGTCGCCGCTGCTCTACAGGGTGTTGGAGCTATAGCAGGCTCTAGGGTGGCCGTGCTTCAGGAATCTACATTCGATTGGATTGCTTCCATTATAGGAATCTTCCGCATCGGTGCAGTATATGTGCCACTCGATGTCGGTACTTCACGCGAACGCCTCAAAGCTATCATCAAAGATTGCCAGCCGACGTTCATTTTGAGTGACGACGATGGGATAAATACGGCAAAGGATTTATGCTTACCAGGCATGCGAGCCATAAACGTGGAATTTCTAGAAGTGGCGACGTTCCAAGTCCCTATCACCGCCGACGGAAACGACCTCGCCATGATTTTATACACAAGCGGATCAACTGGCACACCGAAAGGGATCTTACTTAGGCACGAAGGGCTTTCCAATTGGATTGAACAAGCAGCAGAAATGTGTCATCTCAGTTCAGACGAGGTAGTTCTTCAGCAAAGCTCACCAAGCTTTGACATGTCATTCACCCAGATCTTTGTCGCGCTTTGCTTCGAGGGCAGCGTATACCTAGTCCCAAGATGCTTGCGAGGTGATTCCCACGCCATTGTTGAGATCATTTCTGCCGGAAGTATCACAATGACCTCTGCGACTCCTTCGGAATACTCCAGCTGGCTTAAGTATGGATTAAATGACAGACTTCGGAATTCGTCTTGGCATCGTGCTCTGTCCGCCGGTGAGCCTGTGGAAAGTGGCCTACTGAATCTTTTCGCGTCCCTGGACAAGCCTGGCCTTCGCTTTTTCAATTCCTATGGTCCTACTGAGATTTCCCTTGTTGCCACGGCTATGGAGCTCGAGATCAAGACTGCCTCTAGGTCTGTCGGAACCGACATCGCGGCTGGTTATCCCCTGCCCAACTACTCCGTCTACGTATTGGACCGCAATCTCCAACCTGTTCCTGTTGGTGTCCAAGGAGAGATATATGTAGGGGGTGCTGGCGTTGCGACAGGATACATCGGGAACCCATCTCTGACAGCCGAGAAATTCGTCATAGACCCCTTCGCGTCCCCTGAATACATATCTCGTGGCTGGACAGTAATGCATCGTACAGGCGATGTCGGGCGCTGGAAACAAGATGGTACGGTCGTGATTGAAGGCCGGATATCTGGCGACACGCAGATAAAGCTCAGGGGCCAACGTATAGATCTACGGGAAGTAGAGCACGCAATTATCACTGCATCAGGCGGAATGTTAAGTGAAGCTGTGGTTTCTGTGCGCAAAGAAAGGAAACAAGGACAAGAAGTCCTTGTCGCTCACGTCAAATTCTCATCCAAGACCCAGGAGAAGACACCAGAGGAGTATCTGGAGGCGCTATCACGCGCGTTGCATTTGCCTCGATATATGTGGCCCGCCGCGATGGTCGTAGTTGATCATTTGCCTATGACGAGCTCCGGCAAACTCGATCGCAGAGTTATTGCCTCACTCCCACTTCCGCAAAGTTCTTCCTTTGAAGATAATCGGGAGTTTACACTGACGAACATGGAAGTGCGGCTTACGGACATCTGGAAAACCCTTGTCTCTAACGAAATAGCTAGTCTACACCGCTTTACTCCTGAGACGGACTTCTTTCATATTGGAGGCACATCGCTACTCCTTCTGGACCTCCAGGCACGCATTCGATCTGAATTTGGGGTGCGTCTTGCGCTTGTTCAATTATTTGAATCGAGTGATTTGGGTAGTATGGCCCAAAGAATCCGAAATCAAGAGGTGCTTGCTGAAAACTTCGATTGGGAGCGGGAAACGGCGCTTTCCCCGTCCATCCCAGAGCTCACGTTAAAGCACACCCCGAGTAAAAACAGGTTACCTAGCGTCATCATATTAACGGGCGCGACAGGCTTTCTAGGGCGTGCTTTTCTTAAGGCGCTTGTTGAAGACCCAAGCATTGAAAAAGTACATTGCATAGCGGTACGAAATCCAACTAGCCACCACCAGCTACACAGTATCCCAAAGGTTGAGCTGCATGAAGGAGACCTGACACGCCCGCATTTTGGGCTTTCCGAACAGAGCGAAAGTAGAGTCTTTGGGAAAGCGAACCTCATCATTCATAATGGTGCCGATGTCTCACATCTCAAGACATTCCAGTCGCTTCGTCAGGCAAACCTACTGGCCACGAAGGAACTCGTCGAGATGAGCTTGGGTCAACAACGCTGCATCCCAATTCACTATATTTCAACGGGTGGCACGTGTACTTACTCGGGCCTCGACGAGTTCAGCGAAGAATCCGTCTCATCGTACCCGCCACCACCAGACGCATTTGATGGGTACACCGCGTCCAAGTGGGCGAGCGAGCGTTACTTAGAAAAAGTGCACGCCCACTACGACTGGCCGATTTGGATCCACCGCCCATCCAGCGTAATGCGTGATGCCAACGCGAGCAGTGAGCAAATGAGTGCAGCCACAACTTCACCGAGGCTCGACCTCATGCAAGCTTTGTTGAAGTACTCGCGGCTTCTACGCGCTGTACCCCAACTCCCAAATCTACATGGAGTTCTCGATCTAGTCTCACTCGACACAGTGGTGCAGAGCGTGATGCGCGGAGTCAAAGACACACACCAGCAGCGTAATGAGAAGCGCGTGCGCTACGTGCACGAGAGCGGCACCGTACGACTGGATCTCAGCAAGCTGGGGCCTTCTATTGCCGGCGAAGGGGGCGACGAGATAGAAGAACTGCCTCCTGCCGAGTGGGCTGCGCGAGCAAAAGGTATTGGCCTTCACGAAATCTTGGCAGCGTTCTTCGAGAATCTAACTAGGATGCGACCGGTGACTTATCCGCGGCTTGCTAACAGTAAGTCTGAGATGAAGGATGAAGTAGGGGCTAAGAAGGGATCAATCAAGCCTTAGAAGGGGAATTGTATTACCTTTGGATAAGGAAGTGGGATATCTATTTCTCACGTAATGAGATAGTTTCTAGGTAAATACCTAAGTAATTGGAGCGACTTCGAATCTGGAATACTAAGCATACCTTCAAATAACGTAGAGGACATTTTACCATTTAGTTTTGATTATAAAAGTGTCATGGACTTAGCGTCTACCTAACTCATGTCTCAATATTTATGCCGAAATCTATCATCTTCGGCACCTAAATATACCACAAGCTTCTTTCCCGATATTGAGCCTGTCCTTAATCGCTGCAGACCGTCAAGTATACCCTGGAAACCCCCATCCATAACCTCGATGGGGTGCGGTGAGATCTTTTGCTCATCGAGCAACCTCTGGAAGACCCCAAACCAGCGCACGGCTGCCGCGAACCTTTCTACGTTAGGCTCCCTCTCGTAACCCCTATCTAGCTGCACACCTTTGCCGAAAATATCAAGCACCATGATAAATTCCGCCTTCACGGCCTTGCGAGTTCGCAGTTCCTCGGGACAGAGTTCCAGGCAGGTGTATCGACCCCCCGAGCGCCCCAGCGCCGCATAACAGCATTCTACCGAGTCCTTGTCTACGACACAATCAAGCGCGTACCGCAGTCTATTTCCAGTGAGATGGCGTATGTTCTCGGGATTCCCAGGGGCCAAGTAATCCAGCGTTGAATCCGCGCCATACCGCTTCGCTAGAGGAATGTTTTTGTTGGAGCATGTCGTAATAACCCGAGCGCCCGAGCTGCAAAACCGCTAGCTGGTAAGCCTTTCTAGTATCGCCGTTTTCTTTAAATGACATGTAGATATGTGTTACATCATGATGAAGCCAAGCTTTTCAATGGAGATTACGCACAGTTTCAGGAGCTGGGTTGCCATGGTACCCATACACGTACTTCCTCCGTATACGAGTACATCGAAGCGCTGCGCTGCCGGCTCATATGGCGATCCCGGGATGCCTAGTGACTCCCAAAGAGTAAGAGCGTTTGTTGCGATCGCGACTCCTAACGCAGCAGCTTGTCGCATCTCCATGTACTCCGGTACCTTAAGAACGAGCAAGGCTGGGACGCGGACATATTCGGCAAAAGCACCATTCCCTCTATCAGCCGGGTTCGAGCCGTGCACCAAACCGCAGACCCGATCCCCGACCTTCAAATCAGGCCGAAGCTCGCTAACTTGTGTGTGCATGCGCACGACCTCCCCGGCAAAGTCAAAGCCCACAATGGCTCCGGGGCTAGGGAAATTGGGGCCCATCTTGGTGTCGGAGGGGTTGAGCGCTACAGCGACGGTTCTGATCAGGATCGTACCTGGAAGCAGAGGCGGGAGAGCAGCATCGTGGGTGAGGGTCGGTCGTCCGGAGGAGTCTTGCACTACGGCTTGCTGCGAGGAGGGGAGCTTTTGTTCACTCATAGTCAAATTTTAGGTAATGGCTCACTTGAAGTTTAGCCAATTATCGCGAGTTCGACCGCGGTTAAAACGTTATTCTTCCTTTTAATTATCTTCAAACAACATCTTGTACGGCTTTCCTAGCTGGCCCCCTTCTCGACAAAACAACAAGCCGACTGCCAGTGCGGCGGGGGCAAGGAACTGAAAATGGCAACAAGTATATAAATTCCCAGTGTTGCATTGTGTGAGAGCCAACTATAGATAATTGATTTCGATTGGATCATTATGATCGATAAAATTCTAGGTGGGATTAAATCGATCGGTTTGCCTGGTGGTCTCATTTTCGGAGCTCCGATTGAAGGCCCTATTCGGCGTCGGATTCGGTCCATTATTCATATTCGTCACGGGTCCGATGCGGATGCGCCCTTGATCGACTACAGCACGCATGTGGCTGGGCTCTGTAAAATAGAATTATGTGAGAAAATGAACCATTTTTATTATTTTGACAACTAGTAAGCTCCCACATCATTCGGTGCTCCAAGTCCAGAAGATACCTGTTTGTGCGGCTTCTTTCATTATCTATCCTCGCTTCCACTTAGTTAATAGCATCATTGAATCATGGGGCAGGCATATAGTCAGGCATTTCCACCTCCTGGTAAACTGACCGAGAAGAACCTTCCGGATCAGGGTGGCAAGGTTCGTACAGGTTTCCTATCTCTATTCCTTAATATCATTTATACCTACCACTTACAAACCCGCCCACAGGTCTTTATCGTGACCGGTAGCACCAGTGGCCTGGGAAAAGAGTTGTCTAATATCCTATATGCTCATAATGCCAAGGTGTACCTAGCCGCCCGGTCCGAGGAGAAGGCTTCTAAGACAATCGAAGAGATCAGGCACAAGAACCCAGATTCGATTGGCACCCTGGTCTTTCTTTCCCTTGATCTCGATGACCTACGTACTATCAAGGACTCTGCCGAATGGTTCTTGAAGCGCGAAGAGCGGCTAGACGTTCTCTGGAATAACGCAGGCGTCATGATACCACCCAAAGGGACGACGACAAAGCAGGGGTACGAGAAGCAGCTCGGTACAAATGCCCTCGGGCCGTTCCTCTTCACCAAGCTTCTCATGCCTATACTACTGTCGACGGCGCGGGGCCCCGCGACAGAAACATGGACACCCGATGTGCGTGTCGTCTGGCTATCCAGTAGCATGGTACAGGGCTTTGTACCGACCGGCGGCGTGGATATGGACAACCTAGACTACAAGAGCGAGAAGAATGCCATGCAGAAGTATGCCGTTAGCAAGGCAGCTAACACGCTATATAGTGCTGAGCTTGCTCGGCGACACGGTAAAGATGGCATAATCAGTGTTGTACGTATCATTTCGCCGACCACGATTCCTATTATGAGGATGGTGACAGACAGGCAGGCACTAACTCCGAGTCTCCTAGTCTCTTGACCCAGGTAATTTGCGGACGGATCTTCAACGGTCTGCGTCGCCAGGACTGCGCAAGGTATGGAACTTACTACTGCAGGACGCCAAACTAGGTGCACACACAGAACTCTTTGCTGGCCTGTCCCCTGATGTCAAGAACAACGCCTGGAGTGAGTCTCCTCCCTACCTAATTAAATTTCCCACCTCACCCATCAGGCCAATCTAACCATATATCTGTCACCTAGTCGTTCCGTACGGCCGATTCGGAGCCCTTCGAAAGGACATCGAGGCGGCGACGAGGACTGAGGAACAAGGTGGCTCTGGAGTTGCTTTGGCATTCTGGGAGTGGAGTGAGAAGCAAGTCCTTCCGTATGCCTGATAGCTTCCAGGTAGTGAAAGCGTTTGAATCTTACTAGTAAGATCGGGATCTTGACGTAATTCGTTTTCAATCTCTCGTTGGGCGTCGATCGATACCCCTTGCCATTCTAAATTCTCCTGTATTTTGACATATTAGTACTTATAATTAAATCTGCAGCACTGTCTCCTTAAGAGACTGGACTGCAGAACTGGTAGCAGGTTGTTCAGCTGAACTCCTGTTACCTAGGACTTGATATTCAAACGCCTGCTGTTTTATGTTTCATCCGTCGATGAAGCCTGTCTTTGCTCATTTTATCTAGGCGTTGTAATTAATTCAGAGGACATTTAGTACCCTAGTCTGCGCTGAGATTATGGGCAGGGCTCTCATAACCCTCAGGGCAGTGCTTACACAGTGTGCGTGCGGTTCCAATGATTGCTAGCATTATAAAAATGTTATTAGCGGGGTACTCCATACAGCAAATACTCCTTACAGCAACAGGAATTCAAGCAGTAATAGCCCTATATTGTTTGGGCGCTGATGCACACCGTGTATACTAGGTCAGTCGGAAAACTATGCGTTTCTCAACACATTTCAATCACATTCATGTAGACGTCTTTCTGGAGAGATGAGAATAATAAGATTTTACAATTCTCAGACTCTAGTCCACTAGGTACCTATTCTAAATATGGAATTTATTATATTTCATCCATACCATTGATAGTCTCAGGGTTAAGTTAGCGGTCAGGCTTGCTAATTATCTTTCTCCATGACGCCAGGTTCGGACTTAATCCCGTTCGAGGTCTCGCCTGGGCGATTCTCTTCCAGGCTAGACGGTTCAGCAGCGATGCTACCCTTCAGTCCATATTCTGTCTCGAGCTCGTTTCGTAACGGATACTCTTTCTCAAAAAGCGCCAGAATAGCCGCAAAACCCGCAAAAGCGACAGCGACAGCAAACACGATATGTAGTGCATCCCTATAGACTCCTTGCACCTCGCCCTTCACCAGCTCCGGGAGCGCCCCAATAAAGCTAGCTGTCCCGTATTGATATGCATTGCCACCGCTCAATAACTCGCGAACATTTGCATCAGAGATGCGGTTAGACAATTCGCGTACGCGGTTGTTGAAGATGACAGCCGGAATAGCAACGCCCCATACATTGCCGAAGGTGCGCACGAAACACCACGCTGCAGTTGCGGCGGCCTGGTCCGATTCAGCTACGGGTGCTTGGAATGCTGGTAGTTGTGTATTGAGCACCATACCAGCGCCGAGCACCATGATTGACTCAAACGTGGCCCAGTGAGACTTGGGTGAGTCTTCGCGGAGCAGGATGAACAGGCCCAAGCCGAGTGCGAAAATGGCGAATCCGGCGAAGTGGAGGGGCTTGTACCGTCCCCAGCGAGACAAGGCAACGGCGGCGATTGCCGCGCCGGGAATCCCGACAAGGGACTGAGGGATCAACGCGACGCCTGAGTAGCCAGGGTCGTACAAGCGGACAGCCTGAAAATAAACTGGGAGGAAATAGATAACCCAAAAAAGCAAGGCCGAGTTGAGGAAGGTGTTGATGCTCACGATAATCGATGTCCGGTTTACGAATAGGCGTGGCGGCATGACCGGCTCGGCTGAAAATCCCCAAACCTCGAATGCGGCAAAGAGGACGAAGCCGAAGAGCCCTAAAATAAGGGGTACCAGCACCCTCCAAGAACTCCAGGGGTTCTGCGTTCCTCCCGTAGCGAGCGCATACAAGACAGATACAGTAGAAGCAATCAGCAATACGTTGCCAACCAAATCGATACGTTTGAGTTTCTGGGAGAAGGGCATCTCTTTGTTATAATTAACATGGAGAGCAAGGTATAATAGCACCAGAGAAGCACCCCCGATCGGAAGGTTGATGTAAAATACCCATCGCCACGTTGTGGTCTCTACAATCTCGCCGCCGATGAAAGGACCCAGTGTAGTGCCTACTCCGTATATGGTCAAGACGACAGCCATGTAGTTACCTCGCTGGCGGAGAGGAACTAGGTCGGAAACGATGATATCTACAGAATTCCTGGTCAGCTTACCGGCAACGGAGTTATTTGTAGATTTAAAGAGATATAGTATTGCTCTACTTACCGATAATCATAATGATACCGCCTGATCCTATTCCTTGAACGGCCCGACCCGCTATCAACATTGCGCCGCTGGAGGCCCCGCCGCAGATGCCACTACCAAGGGTGAATATGGCAACAATAACCAGAGTAACCCATCTTCTTCCAAAGACATTGCTGAGCTGACCGAAAAGTGGTTGAAACGCTGCGCTGTTCGGCAAACTTATTAGTCCTGGGTCAATAATATAGAGATATCGCCTGGGAAATAAAAATGATGCAAATGACGATTAATAGGACGCACCTAGCAACAAAGAACGCGTTCGTAATCCAAATGTAGTCGCCCCCTAACCGCAGGTCCGCGACAATCGTGGGCGCCGAAGTGGTTACAACAGTATTCTCCAACGCGCCGAGTAGGTTGGTGACCCCTAAGCCGATGATAATAGCCCAGAAGCGGACGCCGCGCTCAAAATCAGGAGGCTTCCCAGTATCTGTCATGGTTGCGTTCGGACAAGAGCTACAATTGGCTACAGCGGTCGGAGACTAACATATAGACATAGCAGCACATATTTTATAAGAGGAAGACAGGAAATAGCGAGGCTCCCACTTTAGGGAACCCGCCAAAATCCATCTAAGGAGTGAAGTTTTTGTGTTGTGCACTAAGAAGGCTGTGTTTACCTAGAGTTAGGTACCCGAGGCGAGGTACCGGAGTCCGATTCGATTCGGATTCGGAGTCGGAGACTATAACCCACTTTTTTTCGGAGGCATGATTGTAAGAATAATGTCCCTCTATGTATATGATGCCGCCGTACACATTACTTACCTACCTACATACCTAGGTACCTTTGCTTTATAGACATGTGGGCAGCAGTATTTTTAGTGATAATTTCAAGTGGGTATAATCCATGGTCATGCAAGAAGAAATGCTCTTGCACTCGGCCTTCGTCCCTACCTAGGTATGTACCTGTAGCAACAACAAGGCAGTTTTTAATACCAACGCGGCCCGAAATTAGATAAAAAACGAGGTCATATGAATAAAGCAGATTCAATTCCAGCATCATCAGTATGAGGATTGTGGCAACTGATTCCTACTCCAGGCATTCTTTGAACGCAGCAGGTCCGTATTCCATACCTAGATGGATAGGACACAATTATGAGGGCTTGTCGACGGTGCACTATAAAGCACTGTATTTCAGTGGTACATTATACCTGGAACATTGAGGGGTATTACAATTGAAGCACGCCATACGAAGGTCGGTCGCAAAAGTTTCTGGCATACTTCTGGTCTCCGCACAGTATCAGGGTTAGGGTTAACTGTACCATAGTGGTTAATCGTTAGTGGATTAGCGCTATCGTCCTCAGTAAGATGTCACTATATTACGGCGGCTATCTACTGGGGATCCAAGCTTTAGCAGATAAAAATACAGTAGTAAGAGTTGTCGCATACCTTGTTACAAACTGTACGGATGCAAGAAACTTTTGCGACTGACCTTCATAATGTAACGCAGTTAAAATTTAAATCCCCTAGGATTATGCGCCGCAGCTTCTACAGGTTCTTGGCGAAGAATTTCACTCCAAGCACGCAGGCGGACTATGGCGAGCCGTAAAATTTCAATAACTTTGTATTGATAGCCTTTAATGCATCTGAATGTATCTAACAAGTTCAAGTATTACTGCTTCTGCCGCCTTCAACATCACTGCTGCTTTCATTGTTATCCGAGGCATCCTCATGTTGAGTCTTCTCGAACACAGCATCGTACCTCCGAAATACTAGCCAGAAAAGCACGGCCGATATAGCCATCGTCCCCGCCAGACAGGCATACAGGATAACTAGTTGTGGGTTCTTCGATACGGGTCCTAACGCGGCCCCCAATGCTGCGCCAACGGCAGCGGCTAGTTGTTGGAAAGCCAAAACGACGGCTTTCATGTTGGTTGGCGCCTCCGCATATGTGAATTCGTTAAGCGAGACGATGCCGAGGATCTCACCAACCGCAAGCAAGAAATGCAGCGGCGTTTGAAGCCAGATGCTGACTTCGTTTGGCCGTGCGGGGTTGCCTTCGCCAACCGTGACGGCTGCGGGACATTCTAAAGGATGATCAAAACACGGCCCTTTTGAATAAATTAGCTGTTGCAGTCCCGCTGCGTAAGCTATACCCGCTGCGATAAAGATCAAAGCCACAGCCATGCGTCGGATGGGCCCAAAGGCAATCTTGCGGCGACGAAGGAAGGGGAAAAGGCCCTTCTGAATCACTGGCCCGAGTAAGATACAGAAGATTGGGTTCAGCGCCTGGATCGTATCATTTGATATCCCCTGCTGCTCCATTTGACCTGCCTGCGAAATGATGTTGTTGTTTGTTTGATTGTAACACAGCCAGAATATCACGAAGCAGACAATGACGCGACAGGCTCTTAAGCCTCGGCTGATTTCGCCAACGAATGACGCAGTCCATGGAACTGTGCGGTCATGATGTACTTTCTGGTAGTCTGGATCGGCGGCAGACAGCTTGAAACCCGAACGACAAGCAATTAGCACCACTCGGCCGGCTTGGGGCAAGATATTGCCTTGTGGCAGTGGTTTAACTAGAAGACGAATTAGGTACGAAATCATCTGGGACTAGGCCGACGTACTAACCGAGTTTCTTGTTCCAGAATATAACTGGAATTACTGCTACGATCAACAGGGCTGTTGGCAACAGGTATGCTGCCCAAAAGTCGATATACTTCTCCATAAATGTAGTTGGGATCGAAGAGAGGGAGGCAATGTTGGCCATCCTAAACATCACGTTAGCTCAGACACGAATGCGCAACCGACTAACGGTGACACCAATGGTCAAGGAGAGGAAGTTCTCAAATGGCTCACCAGTAATAGCCGTTGAAAACGTATTGTATTGATAGTTTCCTGTCGGTCACCACAAGTTCACCCCGTTTGTTCCGCTTTACGATGGGCCTCGTTTCGGGGATTTGATCGCCTATGTGCGCAATAAGATATCATGCTTCGCCAGGCAAGGCATGATCTACTCACCAATGAATGCGTACATAACTGCCGACATCCCTCCGTGGCCGATACCAATGAGGAAGATGGTGCCGATGATTCCTCCGAGCCCGGTCCCATGATTGAGCGCAGCTGGGAGAGATGTCGTGAACAGTAGAGTATACCCAACTACCAAGAACCTATTGGCCATTAGTTGCTAACATCTATCTTATGATAAATGGTCACATACGCAAGACTGATTACCATGATCCTATATCGACCAAGCCATGCATCGGATATCAACCCAAGCGGCAATGGGGTCAAGTACTGGAAAAAGAGAAACGCATTTTGGATTATGGTCGCCGTTGATTCACCAAGGCCCAGCGCTCCCGGTAGATGAGGGTTCCCTCTGGGATTCTGGAGGTAGTTCTCTGGATATGCTATTAGAGGACGCTCATAAAGAAAGAGGGGTTCATAACCTACGCCATGCTACCGTGCATCCGAATCGCGCCAGCTGCGACGCCGCTCCAGTGAATGTTAACAGCCACGCGGTGACGGGGATGTCATCTGGTTCATGCGTTAGATTTTCAATCTCTTCCTTAGTCGCTTCTCTGGGAAACGAGTCCTCGGATTCGATGATCTCCTCGTTCCCCATGGCTGGGTATCGCGCTCTTGAGAAGAGTTGGATAGACTGGAGCAAACTTTTTCGGGGATCGCAAGAACTGGGCCATGGTGGTCCGGTGTCTTTGTCCAACATTCAAATAATAGGTACGGTACTTACCAGGTAGTTGGGCAAACAGTCACACCATAGGCCGCCTGAAAGAACGCCTCAGACCTTATCTCAGAACCCGCTATCCCTGTTATTTTTAGACCGCAGGACTACAAGGATCGGGCGAACTACCGACGATGCAACGCTTATTTCGACGGTAAAACAACCCGATGTGACGGTATTTCATGCTTACCAGACCCAATCAAGAATAAGGACTTAAGCTTATTTACCTAGATCACGATTCAGTTCATACAGATCTGAACGTGTTTCGTCCGAGTTGACGTTTGGACAAGCTTTCGAGAATTATTCTAGAGTGATATTGTTTCTGGAGGGGAGCACTGCTGTATGCAACTTACTGTATGCGCCTACATGGCCAAGACAATCATGCTCTTGGTTTTTATTATGTCGTATTAGGCGATGCGACGCATGTTGGCCCTGATATCTCTCTTTGTTTGGCTGTTTGGCTTGTGGTGTAACAGCAGAGCCCCCCTATAATTGGGTCGCATACGCCAAATCTTACTGTGATTCATCATCATTACGGGAAAAGGGCCGCATTTAGCCTTGACGATCAATACGATATCGAGGACGATGACGATAATTGGCCAGGCCACGAGGCATGGCAGCACGTACCTACATGTAATGCAACAATGCATCCATCCGTTCTTTAATGCCACCTACCCAATTCTAGCTGAGGTCAACTAGGTGACTGGCTTGGCTGTCTTGGCCGTCCAAGACAATGGGATAACATCAGATGAATCTCCTGAATCTTGATTGGCCACGCAGTACAATCCCTATTCCTTGAGGGCTAGTATCGCAAATCTGATTGGTCATCCTCCGGTAAATTTCAACGGAAACGTCTCTATCTGAGGCCGCCTCGCACTCCGGAACATTTCACTTATCAAAAGGAGGATGCGATGCTACCAATCACCCTCCCTTACGTTTTCTTCCGCACGTGTCATCCTGACAGCAATGAATAGTTGTTGGTATAGAACGCCATTGGCCAACTTGCCCGTCCTTGCGTTAATCCGTATGAAAAAGCCTGCATCTCGTCTCACCAACATGATCCGAAATAGGTATATTTAGATAGCTGATGATAAGCAACCACCTAAGTAGATTATAACATGACTAATTTCGCTAAACATTGTGGCGCCATCATTAATGGTAGGGGAAAGCAAGTTGTTGACGACTTAATATTGGAATTTTCATGATAGTACGAGTACGAGGCGGCGGGGTGCTGGGGTCGACGTTCCGTGAGGCGCGGCGAAGAGCGCGCCGATTGGATCATTATGTTTCACTATCTACCCCGGCCGCCCGACTACGACAAGCTACCATGACAAGAATGATTCCAAATGCTTGATAGTCTTCTCTCGCTGATCAACGTGAGAAAAGTGCGCAGCGTCATCCAATGTGATCCACTTCACATTCGAGATATTGTCGAAAAAGGGCTGCATCGCGACGTCTTGAGCTTCATCCTGCGCCCCATTTATCAACAGCGTTGGAACTTTGATATTCTTGAGCTTGGGTATAACAGTCCAGTCGCGAAGCGAGCCAGATATATAGAGCTCACTCGGGCCATACCTGATCCGAATCAGCTAACTTTGACTTCGTTGAATAGAGAAGAGAGAGAGAGGGGGGTTACTTACATTGTGCCGTAAGTAGTCGAGTCCTTCGCGAACCAGTCCAATGCAGCCTGGACCTCTGGCGCCGGCCATGGCCTTGTGAGGCTAAGATGTCTCTTGTAGAAGACCTCGACCGCGGCTTCGTACTCTGGACTTTCGAAGTCGAGCTTCGCTTCCGCGTCACTCAACACTTTCTGTACGTCTTCCGGGAGCTTATTTCTCAGCAAGCCGACGCTAGCTCGCCATGCATCCATGCTCGCCAGACTGTTTGCGATGACCAGACGTCGGAGATTGGCCGAGCTTGATGGTGTCGCCGCCCACTCGGCCGCGAGCATCCCTCCCCATGAGTGTCCGTACACATCAACAGGACGATCTTTCAATCCGAGATGCGAGATAAGATTACCAAGCTCGCTCTTGAATAGGTCTACAGACCAAAAGGCCTCATCGCCGGCTTTTTCTGGCAGATGCGTTGATTGACCGTTGCCAATCTGGTCGTAAAAGACAACAGGTCTAGAAGATGCAAGGTCTGACAATGGAAGCAAGTACTCGTGGCATGCCCCAGGACCTCCATGAACCACAATCAAAGGGACACTGGACGATTTCAGATCCCCCACCACTTTATACCAGGTGTGACAGGGCTTGGGTAAGCCTGTGACGTTAAATTCAACGACACCTTCAGCCATTATGAATGCTAGGTGCGTATGAGACGAATGATTAGAGGAAGAAGCAAAGAAACTTGGCTTGTTGATGTAGGTACCTAGTGTAGAAAGAGAATCAATGTGGAGGAAAAGGTTGGAGTTGGAGGTAAGGAGGCAGCTTTACCCCACTCGACCTGTACAATTCAAGTAAGTATGGTAGGTACAGGTGATCCAACGGGTGCATTTATTGATCGGTACCCCTAACCTTATCCCATACCCTACCCCCGATTTCGGGTGCTTATTCAAGTATATGTTCCATACATCTACTCATGTTGGTGCTTTGAAAGAGTTACCCAAGCCGCCAATAGAACTATCTTGCCAACAATGGCATCCGAGCTTCAAGATCGCTCAAAGACAGCTGGGACAGCTGCGATAAGCTCCGGGGATGTTGTGAGTGAATGGTATACAATAGACGAAAGGGATTTAAGACGACTAGGCAAAAATCCGGTGCTAAAGGCAAGTATTTCGTTTTGCTGCATAATGACTTGCGACCTGACAAGAGACAGCGTAATTTTGGGTTCATGTCGATCCTAGGGTTCTCATGCACCGTCCTGATCACCTGGGAAGGAATTTTGATGTGCGTAACATGGTAGATTCGTTGCTCCTCGTCGGATAATGAAGCTAATCTTTCACAGTGTCTCTACCCAGAGTCTTGTCAAGTATGAACGCACTTCCCGCGCAAGTATCGGTGACTACGGCTAATAGCTTCAGTGGTGGCCCTGCGGGTGTGATCTGGGGCTACATAATTGTATGGGCTGGCACAGTCTCGACCTTTACTGTCCTTTCCGAACTAGCTTCAATGTAGGTCTACCCTCACCTCAAGCGAGTCGTTACTAATTGTCTTAACTAGGGCACCGACCGCTGGCGGTCAATACCAGTAGGATATCTCATGATTGCTCATGTGTTATAGTATCTCCATTGACATGTAAATGCAGCTGGGTAGCGATGATGGCCCCTGATTATTCTAGACGTTTCTTGAGCTACATCACTGGTATGACCCTACCATATACAACTCCAAAGTTATCGACACTCACCGCTCAATGATCAGGTTGGATGACATTTGCTGGTTGGCAAGCGGTTACTGCATCGGCGGCTTACCTCATAGGATCCCTTTTACAGAGTATCGTAATAATGGTCGACCCGAGCTATGTTCCTCAACCCTGGCAAACGATGCTATTCCTCTGGGCCGTATTAGCTTTTGCAGTGTTGATCAACACTGTGGCCAGCAAGACTCTCGCGCATTTTGAAGGGATCATATTAGTTTTACATGTCTTGGGGTTCTTTGGTATCCTCATACCACTAACCTACCTCTCAGAACATGGTGATTCCTCATTATTTACTACATTCGTCAATGCTGGTGGCTGGCCTACGCAAGGTTTATCATTCATGGTTGGCCTGCCTGCATCGGTATTCTCACTTATTGATAAGTGGTATCGGCTGTAATATAACTCAACAGATTGATAGCTAACTACTGCAAAGGTTCTGATTCCGCAGTACATGTAAGGTTTTTCAATAAATCCCACTTCCATCAAGCTACCTAGACACTCGGTATTGACAATCCCTTTTCAGATGGCCGAAGAGATGAAGAATGCTTCCATTGTCGTACCGCGCGCCATATTAGTTAGCATTATCCTGAATGGTATTCTAGGATTTGCAATGCTAATTGCGTATTTGTTTTGCTTGGGAGATCTCGACGCTGTTTTGGAATCCCAGGAAACATTAGGATATCCATTCCTATTCGTGTTTCAGACTGGCACAGGATCAACCGCGGGAGCAGCAGTGATGGGACTGATTATTGTGGCACTTGGTGTTTGCAGCACCGTTGGAGCCCTCGCCTCATCCTCGCGAATGCTATGGTCATTTGCGCGAGACCGCGGGATCCCATTCTGGCTACAATTTATCAAGGTAGGTAATATTTTCTATCATTATCCCTTCAGTCACAAGCCTGCTTTAGTCGTTGACATTTTGTTTAGCTTGATCGTCGTACCTCTATTCCCACTTACACCATTGCATTCACTACTACAGTCTCTGTCCTTCTCTCGCTCATCATCCTTGGATCTAGTGTTGCTTTTAACAATATTGTCAACCTAAGCGTCGTTGGTATATATTCGTCGTATCTACTCAGTTGCGCCCTGCTTCTCTGGCGACGTCTGCAACCTGGGGGCATCATGCCGTATAACCCTAATGTCGTCCGGGTCGGTCTAAAGAGCTTACATTGGGGACCATGGTGTATCCCAGGATTGATGGGCGTATTGAATAATGCATTTGCTTGTATCTATCTCCTCGTACTATGGTTCTGGGCATTCTGGCCGCCTGCGACACCTGTCGAGCCCGCGAATATGAACTTCAGCATTCTCACATTTGGTGCGATGGTCTTATTTGCCGTTGGATGGTACTTTCTACAGGGAAGAAAGGAATATCAAGGCCCAGTTGTAGAAGCAGAACTCTAGGCACGAGGTCTATTCATATTGTGATATTTATGACAATGCTTGCCTACCTACTGTATCTATTCTATCTACCTGCCTATATAGTATATCCACAGGAGTGCATCTGATTCAAAGCCAATCACAGACCTAATGCCCAGCGTGCCTATGCACACTTACAGGTGCTACAGATACTAGATAATCTAATCCAAGAGAGTATAAGCATTAGGTATCTGCTCGCCATGGAAGTTAGGTATGCTGGGGTACGCCGTTAGGTAGACTCCTTTGGATTCAGTGAACTAATAGGAGAGGTGGCTTTCCCCATGGGCCTTCTGTCGTCCACTTTAATGTTCCCTTGTTAGTCTTTTTACATACTCGACGTCATATTATCGTACACGCAAGGCAGACGGAAAGTAAAGGGGCACTCACAAAACATCCATGGCTACTTCATGAAATCGTCCCGTCCGGCCCCAATCGTGGCCTACCGCATTCAAGACAGCATTTGTGTTTCTGAAAACCGTCTTGATACGTTTGGCATACTGGAAAACGGGTAGGTATGTCTTAATATCAGGTATTTTCTCCCCGGCCGCCAGGTCAACACTAAATAGAACACCCGAGAAAACCGCACCAGGAGCACGCTCCTTCCTGGTCCAGTAGTCGATCTCATTGTCTGGAATGCTATCGGGCTCGTTCAATAACAGGTGCCAGATTGATTGCAAAATGACCACCTTCTTCAGTACAAATTCGCCATTTAGACGACCGCCGAGAGTAATGATGTCTCGAGCTGCGGCAAAAGTGCAGGTCTTGGAGTGGATGTATACCTCAACGCGACTGCCCTGGTTTGCCTTCGGGTTCAGACAGTCAATGCCTACCATTATAGGAGTAGCTTTGCCATCACAGCTGGCTAGATATATATTTTTCCCACGTCTTTAATTAGTAATCTATGTCTTCTTTCAGTGTCTCAATTGGCCAAGTACATACTCATCATGAAGGTCCAGGTTATATGAAGTGTCATATCCTAAGGGCTCTAGGTCGCGGAGCGCACTCAGGGTGATGCCCACCGTGGACTGACCCAAAGTAGCAGCTTTCCTCACAACTGGAAAGTAGGCCTTCAGGATTTGCTTCTGCCCTTCAAGCTCGAAGGCGATACAAGCTGGAGGGATTTGCATCTGTGGCCGGACTTTGTCCTGCAACGTTTCTGTCTCGGATGGTGACAAGAAGAACGCTTGCATGAGGTGGTCCATCAACCGAGGGTCGCCCCCTGTAGTAGAGCAAAGACGGTTCAATGTTTCGCGTGCGATGTTTTCGCCAAACGGATCTGGTCCGGTTCCATCCCGGAGAAGATCAAACTTATGCGGACTTTCGCCTCCCCCCGGGTACCTAGTCAGATTGAGACTGACTTCAAAGCGTGTTCTAGCGAGGTCTGGGCTTGCCCAATATTCTACCTTGGGCTCTACCTGCTAAGACTCAAGATAGGATGCAACATGCTCATCGAAGAATCGGAGATTAGAAGCTTGATCTGAAGCTGTAAAAGTCCCAGCCAAACTCAATAGCGGACCTAGAGTGGAGCGGGCATGCTTTGACTAAAACTCCTTATCCGATATTGCTACCATTGTTTTCGACTTTAATGTCAGAGGAAAAGACAGGAAACAAGCGGTTTTGATGTTTCTTGGGTAATACGCTCCTTGATTGATTTACTAATGAGCTTTAAAGACTAGCGAAACATTTTTATCGCGACAGAGGACCCTAAAATACACCTGCTACAAATTTGAGCTCCTGAGGATCTAGGGAGATAGTAACGTCGCTGCATTAGTATCGTTAGATTTCTCTCATTAATGCCTGTGAATGATACCTCATATCCATTCTCTACTCCAGGGATGGACGCCGGCATGTTTCCTCCACGGGCTTCCCAGGAACCGTTCAATGTCTCCTGTGGATCGAATCACGATTTTGCTCGAAACCTAGTCGATAATAAATGCCGCGTAACTGCTTGGCAACCCTCATCGGTTTATTATGCTGATATGTTGTTCCGTCGTTTTCCTGTAGTCATCTAGTTAACGATTGGAGGCCAAGAGCAGCCAAGCATGCACAACATTGAGGACCTTTCCCGTCATAAAAGCGGCATTAAGCGGTAGCTTCATTATCCCTTTTTTGTTTGATTCATTGGTATGTATACCCTGGTAGATTCTTACATAAGATTTCATATTGGCTCTCACAGGAAGGCTCAGTTAGACGAAGATCACCCATAAGCTGATAAGCAGGAGGCAAGTAATGTTCGAGATATATGACCCTGTTCGTACACACCCATTCAACGTTATAGGACCTCAGGAAAGTGCGGAATGAGCAACGCAGTCCAGGTCTGATTGAGCCAATGTTGGTAAACTATGGTTCAGTGCGTGAATTTAATCGTAACATAAATCTGCAAAACATAAGCCCTATGTAGGAAGATGCAATATTGCCACTATACCCTGACAGGAATGGTGCTCTGGTGATGTCTAATTGAACTCTAGGGGTTCTATGCCCTAGCTTTCTTGAAAGCCAAGTTACCTACCTTACCTAATCGGTAGAGTCATGATTTTAATCCTATTGGAATGCAATAGATACTTACATGAACGTCCGAAGTTGTTAAACGAGAGTAGATGTATTGTTGTTAAGTTCAGCTATCGGATTTTTCTATCATGGGCTTCATAGTATAGCTTCTTGTAAATGCCAGAGGGAGGGAAGACGCCTATCAAGTCTGCAATAGTTACCAGCTTCAGAACGGTACACATTTCATTCCCCAGGGATAAACACAAGCCTCTCTTTCTCTCCAGTAGAGTCCCAAGCAGTCTCAATGTCGCGCAGATGAGCGGTGATGATGTTATCGGGTTTCTTTATCTTGCTAAGAAAAGCAACCAACCCTTGTGACTGCTTTACGATATCGTCAATTGTGAGACCTCCCACGCCAGAGCCAAGGATGCGGATATCTCGGGCATTCAGTATGCTAGCTGGTATCACTAGGTTCTCTTGTTTAGCGACGCCACCGATACTGACATACTGCAAGCCCTTGCCCTCTTGTATTTCCACACCCTTCATGATAGCTACGTTGGTCGGACCGCCAACGTAATCTAACACGATGTCTATAGGCCCAACTGTTTTTGGTATGTCAATAGGTTCGGTAAGAAGAACACGTTCATCAAGACCCTCGACCTTGTCAAGAGTTTCCTTGGTGCGTGAGGCGCCCACAATCTTGGCAGCGCCGAGTTCGCGAGCGACACGGATGGCGTGGCGACCACTCTCGGAGGTAGCACCGACGATGAATATGTTACGCCCCTTGCAACCCCCCACACGGACAGTCAGGGCCACTGTAGTCACAAGCGTCAGTATACCACCTCCCGGAGCAGTGTAGAGAAATGAAACATAGGACTTCGACGCCGCTTTCGAGACTAAGATTTATGATGTAAGGAGATGTGAGGGGGCAGTAAGAACGGAATAACTCTAGGCATTACTCACACCAACTGCTGCTGACGGGATTTGCTAGTGCAGCCACAGTGACGGGGTCAGCATCCGGGGGAAGCTCGAATAGTAGATGACGCTCAACATTGGCGCGTTCAGCGAAGAGAGGGGTCGACAAGGGCGCGATATAGTGCTTCTTCCCCGTGGATTCGTCCAGTCCAACGCCATCAATACTGGGATCGTAAGGCAATCCACCCTTGACGCTGGTGTGCTTGCCAAGTGCGCGACCTTTCACTGCGCGGGGAACGCCTACGGCTAGGACTTTGAGCTGGAGCTGAGATGGTGACGGAGGTGGAAGGTCAGGAACATCCATGTATTTGGGCGGCTTGCCCCAGGCGGTAAGGAGACCGGCCTTCATGGCTAACGATGCAGAGTTCTTGAAGGATTGGCGCTGCTGAAATCGTCCAAGGTGCAGGAATGATCTGTAAAGGCCCCGGCCCGATCGTAATTGTCTCCAGGCCGATGACATGAGGATGAGTGAGAATTAAAGATGGATTGGGCCCAAGAAGTCTGAGGAGGAAGTAGACAGGCTATAGGTTGTGCTTTCAGGCCGGTAATAAGCAATTCGGCTCCGAAGGTTTGGTGTAGTCCATTGGGGTACGTAAATTGTACAATTACATCCCTTGTCTGCCAACCAATAAGGACGTCAAGTTGCGCAAATCTGTAAGCCCAGATTAAGGCTAGTCAATCCGGCAATTGATAAGATCCCGAGAGAATCTCACGCACCTTATGCACGGTCCTTGGGGACGACGTAGCCTAGGATCGATAAAATTGGGGATGCTGAGCCGCAAGGAATAGGGGTTACACCACGGGGTGCCAAGATCGACCGGTCAAGATATCTGAATACAGCCTGTTAGGAGTATCGTAGTTATTCAGTAAGCAGGTCACAGCTGTAATTCCATATTCTATATTTCATATAATCCCGAAATTTTAGGCAAGTTCCTCATAATTGTAACCTTTAGTGTCGGGTCCAGATTTTCAAGATGGCGATTATGGCTCACTCAAGGGAAGCAACTGCGTTTGACCCAACACCCCTTTTGTCAAAACGCGTGCAGAGATATGCACCAGGGGCTAGTAAGTAGTAATGTTAAACATACTCTAAATCGAAGAATATTTGGAACCGTACTAAAAGTCACTACAGTTAGAAGACTTCTACCTCTTGAAAACCTCCCAGGGATGATCTCTCTTGTTGCCGGTATGCATCCTCTCCATCCTTTCACCTGCGTTACTAACAGAAACTTCCAGGGAAACCCAATCCAGAGATGTTCCCATTTGAAAAGATTACCTTATCACTGAAGGGATCAAATCAGGAAATCGTCTTGACACAAGAAGATGGTCTTGTAGATGGCCTACAATACGGTTTACCAGGGGGTAACTCGGATTTAGTTGAGGTTAGTAACATTTAACTCCTGACAAAAAATATTCTGAATGTATCTAACTATCGAAATCCTCAGTGGTTTGAAGAATTCCAAAGTGAATTACATGGTATCAGGAGAAACCAAGAATGGGCTTGCTGCATCGGAAATGGTAGCCAGGAGCTCATACATAGGACATTCCAAGTTCTCACAGATCCAGGCGACCAAGTCCTTATTGAGACGTACGTTACCCAATTTAAAGCCCAATGTCAGAAATAAAAGTGGTATACTAATTTCAAAGTAATTAGTCCTGCATATCCGTGAGTATTCTTTTTTTTTTTTTTTGCTTGAGTTGTAACTTAGCTAATTACAAGAATAGGGGCGCAGTAGGCTTTCTTCAGGCGGAAGGCTACGAGATATTTCAGGCAACAACGGATAGGTATGGTCTAGATCCCTCTGAATTGGAAAGGTCACTATCCAGGTGGCCTACAAATCAGTCCTATCCCAAGCTCCTATACACTATTCCTACTGGATCAAACCCAACAGGCCGATCGTGCCCAGAGTGGCGCAAAATTGAAATGTGAGTAGGATGTCACCAAGCATGACCGAAATCGATGATTGATAATAATGATGCAGTTTGCGTCTAGCAAAGAAATTCAACTTTATGATTCTGGAGGACGATGCATACTACTTCCTGAACTTCGAGGACGAATTAAACGGAAAGCCACGTAGCTATCTTGCCCTGGAGCAGGAGATCAATGGCGAAACCGGTCGGGTCATACGATTAGACTCAATGAGTAAAATCGTGAGTGCTGGAATGCGGCTTGGTGTTCTAACTGGACCTCTTCCCATTGTCAGAAACGTGATCAAGCTCACCGAAAACTTCAAGTACGTGAATATACAACCTGTGATGAAACTCAGATTGGATTTTCAACCCTCTAACGCGCTTTTTAGCCTTCAACCTTCATCCACCACTCAGATGTTGGCCTTATCACTCTTTCAACACTGGGGCCACGCGGGTTTCATAGAGCACTGTGCCAAGGCTAGCGATTTCTACCGACAGAAGCGGGATGTATTCTCAGCTGCCGCAGAAATGCATCTCAAGTACCGTGCAACATGGGATGTACCGACTGCGGGAATGTTCTTCTGGCTTACGCTACGACTTCCGCCTGGGGAAGACACGTTTGAGCTTCTGAGCACGAAGGGGATGGAGTGCGGTCTACTGGCTATCCCTGGTGTGGCCTTCATGCCTGATAATCGCAAGACTTACCAAATGCGAGCAAGTTTTAGTCTGATCAATGAGGAGCAGGCTTATGAAGCGTGTCGACGGATAGCCCTACTGGTTGATGATGCTTGGATGGACTGGGTGCAAAAGTTCGTACCGAGTAAGCTGTATTATTAGGGAAATTTCGATCCAGGGAATTATTGGACCAGGAATATTACAGGGGTATTAGATAACAAGTCCTATATCATAGTCTCAGTCGTTTACATCAAAATTGAACCCTTTTGGCCGTAATCGATTCATAATGTTTCCTATAGACGTAGTCAAGAGTGTTTATCAGAGTATATTGCCGATGTAAACTGTCCCTTGGCATTATGCACATGTGGATAACAACGGCACAAAAATTTCGATGAGTCTCCGGTTCCTCCAAGATGCGGAACTAAAGGTCATGATGGTAGTAAAACTCATCTCTGGCTTCAATGTAGGTCTTATCATTTACCTAATAGTAACCTGGGTTTGTGTACAGTCATAAGCTTGGCACCAAAGTCGTGAGATTCACCTCGCACAAAGTTATTACTTAGAATGAAAGGATTCTGCTACGAAGATAACGTTGATTTATAATCTCGCAAGTTAGAACGTCGGGGTGAGGGTTAAATGCACGTCTGCTGTTAAGGTAAGCATCTGACCTAGGTGTGGCAGCAGGAAATGATGGTTATTGCACGTTGAGAAGTTTAGTGCTATAAAATCCATGTTAAGGGTGGCTTATATGCATTTGTAAACCAGAAAACATAAGCATAAGCTACATCTCGACGTTTTGCGATCTCACCACCCACCACTGCTTCAACCGCCAAGGTCAAAATGATGAATACGGACTTCCCCATCATGACCGGAGGATGTGCTATAGGGATAGGGCTCTTACATTTTACTTACTATTGCGTGATCAACATCAGGTACCGGTGCTAGTAAATAGCCTAACATGTAAGATCTAGATCTAGATTGGCATCTTGGTGCGATCAAATGCTCTTCGTGGCAAGGTAGGGTGTTGATATCAACGGTGGTCACTTAGGCGATATCTAGAGATCGTCAGTAGCTTTCCTAGATGATCGATGACACTTAGTTTGAGTAAATTCCCAACCAGCGGTCACGGATGAAGAAATATCTTTCGAGCGCCTCGGATTCGTCGCTTTGCTCCCAGTCCTCGAAGTGCTCATCCTATTCCCATGCTTGGTGATGACAGAGCCTCGCTTGTAGATAAGAAGTAGCTATACCAGTGATTCCAAGGAAATATTTAATAGTAATACAGTATATAAATATGAGAGAATTTTATTTCTGATCTGTTGAACTATCAAACATTCCATCAATATAGTACGATAACAACAGTGACTACTATGGCCAGCATGTCAAAAAACGACTATCCATTCGACAATATCGTCGATGCCCTCAAATATGCCGCAAACCATACCGCAGAGGGTATCGTGGCATACCAAGCAAACAACATCAATAACCCAAAAGCAGCGGTCAACCTCTCTTACAGGGAGCTGCTGAGCCTCGCAGAAACCAATGCTGCAAAACTCAAGCAGAAAGACTTGTGCAAGCCTGGCTCTGTTGTGATTATCCACTTCGACGACTCTTTCGATAGTATCGTTTGGTACTGGTCCGTACTATTGGCTGGGGCTATACCTTCCGTCACGGGGCCGGGCATGTTCAGTCAGAGCGCCTCAGACAGACAGAAGCATCTTAACCATCTCTATAACACCTTCAACGGACCTTTGTGTCTTACTCGACAGTCGTTGACAGATCCCTTTTCAGAACAAGGCGGCGAACAACGTATCAGCATTAGCACCGTTGAAGAGTTGGAAAATGTAGTCCTCACCCAATCAAGGCCCCTGACACCTTCCCCTGAGCCGTCGCCATCAAGCATAGCCGTCGTTATGCTCACATCTGGAAGCAGCGGTAACGCAAAGGGCGTCCCTCTGACGCATCAACAACTGCTCGCCTCGTTCAGGGGAAAGAGAGATTCAGCCAAATTACGATACCCAAAGAGTCCCTTCTTGTCATGGACTCACATGGACCACGTCGCCAACCTCGTCCAATGCCACATTTTCGCTATCGCGTCGTGTGTCTCGCAAATCCAAGTTCCAGCCGCCGATGTCCTTCTCAACCCGGTACAACTCCTGAACTTGGTTGGTCGCCATCACGTATCACGCATGTTCGCGCCGAACTTCTTGCTAGCCAAGATACTTCGACTGATAAAATCGGGAGGGTCCACATTGGACCCGGATCTAAACTTGGAGGCACTGTACATAGACACGGGAGGCGAGGCGAACGTCACTGAAGTCTGCGTCGGATTGCAATCCGTGCTGAGTCGGTACGGCGCTCCTGATAATGTCATTAAGTCATCCTTTGGTATGACGGAGACTTGCGCAGAATCCATTGTCAACGATAATTGCCCCAGCTACGATAGCTCCCAGGGCCTAACCTTCGCCTCATTAGGCCAGCCCATTCCCGGTGTGCGAATGCGCATCACTCGCTTGGATAGCCCAGGGACTGAAGTCGCTCGAGGCGAACGTGGTAGTCTGGAGCTCACTGGTGAATCGATCTTTAAGGGATACTACAATAATCCCAAAGCTACAGCCGAAGCGTTTACCAGCGATGGATGGTTCAGAACCGGAGACAATGCCTTCATCGATAACGAGGGATACCTGCACTTAGACGGCCGCACTAAAGAGGTGATCAATATCAATGGCGTTAAGTATCTGCCCCACGAGCTTGACTCGGTCCTGGAACAGGCAGAAATTCCCGGAACCACGCCCAGCTATTTTTGTTGTTTCGCCATGCGCGATACCTTGAAAGCAGACACAGAAGTCGTCGTGATACTCTATTTACCTTCGTTCGACGAAAATGACGATGAGGCTCGGTACGAGACACAGAGTAGCATCATCCGTACCTGCAGCATGCACACTCACTCCCGCCCCATAGTTGTACCACTCAGGGTTCAAGACATGCCCAAGTCCACACTGGGCAAGCTGTCGCGAACTAAACTGAAGGCATCCCTGGAAGATGGCACTTTTGCAGATCAGAAGTCCACCAACGACGAAGCCGTTGCGAGATATCGTCAGAAAGTTCGTGGGGAGCCTGAGACTCTCGAAGAAGCTGCGATTCTGTTCATTATCAACCAGCAGCTTGAGATGGGATTCGAAGACGACTTCTCAGTCAACGACTCCATCTTCACGACCGGCGCAACGTCGATGGATCTCGTGGCCATCATGCAGCGCCTTAACGGTTTCCTAAGCGCCTCCGGGAACGAAAGGCTCATTCGTCTGACCGACATCCTGAAGAATCCCACAGCCAGGGGTATCGCGTCGCGCGTCGCAATCTCCGCAGGAAAAAAGCAGCATGAATACGACCCCGTCGTGACCCTCCAGCCGCACGGCACCAAGACTCCACTCTGGCTCGTCCATCCCGGCGTCGGCGAGATACTGGTCTTCGTCAACTTGGCGCACCATATCACCGACCGACCCATCCACGCGTTCCGTGCCCGGGGTTTCAATGCGGCAGAGGGTGAAACACCGTTCAATAATCTCGAAGAGGTCTTCCAGACGTATCATTCGGCCATCAAGAAGCGGCAGCCGCAGGGGCCATATGCCATCGCCGGATACTCTTTTGGCGGGATGATCGCGTTCGAGGTATCTAAGCTGCTCGAGGCGGGTGGCGATGAGGTCCGGATGTGCGGCAGCTGGAATCTTCCCCCGCACATCAAGAGTCGTATGCGTGAGTTGATTTGGGATGAGTGTGTGATTCACCTGTTCTACTTTGTCGGCCTCATGGACGAGGCCACAGCATACACCCACAAACCCGCACTTTGCGCCTTCGAGAAAGAGGGTCGTCGTCTCGACGCCATCCGCTACCTGAAGATGTACTGTGACCCCGTGCGCTGGGATGAGCTGGGCCTCGATGAGGAATACTATCTTCTCTGGGTCGGCCTCGCGTCAAGAATGCAAGCTCTTGCTATGGACTACGAGCCTGGGGGTAGCGTTGCAAACCTAGATGTCTTTGTTGCGGACCCGCTTAGCCACGTCGCGAAGAACAGAGAAGACTGGATTCAGAATAGGTTGGCGGCCTGGAAGGACTTTGTCCGCAGCGAGGTACGCTTCCAACACGTGGAGGGCGCGCATTACACAATGTTGAATCCTGAGTACGTGGTCAGTTTTGCCAAGACACTGCGAAAGGTGCTCAGGGAGAGAGGGTTGTAGGAGGCAGTGTGTGTGATTCAAAGCATGATAGAGGTAGTGGAGGTAGGCATATAGGTGTTTAGTCGGATAAAACGATCGTTCTTTAACCTTTCAGGAAATCTTTCGCGTCTACTAGGTACTTCGTACAATTTTCCATACCAGATGTGTCACATCTTTAGCGTCCCGCAAAGCCAACCTGACCCCCTGAAATGCACCCCGACTGCCCGATAGGCTTGGGCGTATCGTTTCAATAGGATACCCTATCATAGGTGCTTTGTATCTTTTTAGCTTTGGTGCAGACCAGAGTCGGAAAGAAGGAAACAGGTTGCCTATTCAAATTAGGGTCGAGTTTTTCCTTTTAATGTGCTTTTACAGTTTTTAGTATTCTCAGACGAGCTGGGTCGCATCTTGGTACCGCGCCGGCTGTATGGACATTGATGGAATCGGCTTGTGGTGTGGTGCATTGATGATATCTTGTGATTGTTTGCCATGGGACTTAAAGAGAATTTGTAAAGTTAAAAAAAAAAAAAAAAAAAAAACCCCCCAGAATTTGAATGCGTGACTTTGAGAAAATAAAATGACAAAATGACAGGCCTAGGTGGCTTTGCGCTCACCTGTGTTGGCCCGCGAAAAGCCGGGAATGAGTCGTCGAATGGAAGAGGCGTATTTTGCACACCACTTCGCTAACTCACCACACGGACGCTTTTACTCCCATGCCTTAAGAGTCTACAACCTCGAGGGAGACGGTCATGGTTAGAAATTTACAGTACTATTATGCCATATAACCTTACATTTGATTATTCGATTTTTCAAACAGCCACTGTGCGCGTCGCGTTTTCGTTTGCGATCCCGTGTTTTCAATCAATCAAAACCTGAGGGATGCCACAGCGCACTCACCCAGTATCTTCGCAGGGGTATGTGCTATTTTACAGCGCTTGCTCCAGCCTGGCACTTGATGACTTCCATCCATCCTCCACTAAAAGCCTTCAGCGCCTCGCACCACCCACTAACCCACCCCCTACGTAAGTCCTGCAGCCCCTATAATTTTCCTTCAATCCTTGCTGCGACTGCGACCTTACGCATTGAGCAATCAGCTTCTTTCCATTGCTGTAATCCCTCTAAAACCAAGCTGCAATTAGCGCTACAATTCACACGCTGAGCGTGCTGTAAATCTTGCGCAACACCTGGCGGTACTCCCTGGAATTCAAACTAAGGTATGGACCTATTTCCACTTGCATTGTCTGCACTTGCACCCATGCTGTCGCTCACAACTTACAATTTCACAGGCCGATTGCCATACACCTACATTCTGACATAGCTGTAAGGCGCTATTCATGCATCTAATCATGTAGTCTCGGGGTCCGTAATCGCCGTTCGATCCCCCCCAGTGTTGAACACGTAGGTACCTAGATATTTCAGCCATGGCCGGATAAGTCCCGAACCAACAGCCGCCAAAACGAATTACCTCTATACAACTAGATATGAGGACTAACAAGGGAATCTTTGGATAAAGACGTAATGTAGACTCCCTTGCTCCTTAGTCCCTTCTCACCCGCGCCAACCGCTAAGCCCCTCAACCATGGGCCGCAATTGCATGGTGAGGGCTGGGCTGCAAGTTCTAACTATCACAGTAGTTTCTACATGCGAGTTTCAGACTTTGTTACGCTGAGAGGTGGCCAGGTGCGTTAACTTGCTTTGACACATCTATCCCCATCTCAAGTGTTCAACCTCCAACTCTCGTCTGATTCAATATCGTTAATGTAAACTCAACTTGCTACCAGAAGTTCAATTTAGAAAGAGGGTGCTTCCTGAAGCGCAATCTAGCGGAACACGAGCTGGGATAGAAGATGGCAGGGACGTGAAGGCATGATTGATAATGGTCCTGAACATTAGCTTTTTATCCTGTCTCTTAGTCTTCTTATTTCTTAATAATAGTGTACGGCATCGCATCCAGTCTGATTGATTCTATGACTACCTAGGTACCTATCAATAGCACGTACTAGAACCCCCACTGACCACACCAATGCTGCATCAACCCCGGCGTGATGGCCGTCACAGACCGCATGGAAGGACTTCGATCCAAGGTCCGTCGCACTTCAAGAACAACAGGTTCTTGAGCAGCGGTACAGATCTCTCTATACGTATCAAGCAACAAGACGCCAGGGTTCTTACCGACGGCCTCTTGCGATCCGCTTCTCTTGAGCCGAGCAACCCACTCCTCAAAATCGACCAGCTCCGGGAGTCTTTCTTTCCCATAAAACTCCTGCATTGCCGAGGCCAACTGCGCCCACTCTGTCGCGGCTGGGTTGACACCATGGAAGTACCCGCTAGTATCCCCCGCCGGCACCCCTTGCCTTACGCCCGAGACGTCCAACACCATTCCCGCGATCTTCTCGACCGGAGTCCAGTCTACACGGCTCAGGTGTGCGACATCTTTTGGCAGAGCGCGAAGATGGAGACTGCTCGCGATAAGGGAGGGGATCAACTCATGTTTCGCCCACACCCCCGCGTCAGATTCCGGGCCCGCCACTTGGCCGATACGAAGGATCGCGAAGGGGAAGTCGCCTTTCCTTGCGGCTTCTTCGAGGATCAGACTTCCAATTAGCTTACTGCGGCCGTATCCATTGGTCGGGAGACTTAAATCTTCAACTCTTTCTTCGGGCACGGGTCCGTTCTTAGCGGTATCCCAACGGTCGACGGTGCCGACGGACGATAAGAATGTCACGACAACACGCTTCGATGATTTCGTGGCGAAGTCTGCTATATTACGCACGCCCTGGAGTTGAGGCTCGAAGGTTTCGAAGGGGATGTTAAAGTTTACTACCCACGCGTTGTGAATGAAGAGGTCGGTGTCTTTTAGAAGCTTGTTGTAAGTATCTTGGCCTAGACCAAAGTCTTGCTTGGTTATGTCGGCATGAAGGAAGGTGCATTTGGAATCGTTCCAGGTTCTATCCAGACCACGCTGCTCCATTGCCTCCACTTGGCGCGTCTTTCCTCCGTCACCTGTCCTGTTAAGACAAATGACACTCTGGACAGCCGCATCGCGGGTGAGCAAATCCAGTATGTAAGAACCTAGGTTTCCAGTAGAGCCAGTAAGAATAACTGTTCGACCCTCTTCAAGCGTATCCGGACGGTTCTCTCGTGCTTGGGGTAGACCTTCCGTATACTTTCTCCAGAGCCTTTCCATGGCTTCCGTCTCGCTACTATCATCTCCGTGTTCAAGCTGTGCCTTGCCTTGGACCGCGGAATGAATATGATTCGACAGGCGACGTAGTGTGGGGTTGCTATAGAGGAAACGCACCGGCACATCAATATCGATGTGGCCTGCTGCCTCGAGGCTTCCCTGAATCAGACGAGACGCATTGACGACTTGTAGTGAATCAATCCCCGCAACGAAGAAATCCGTATCCGGATTTAAGTCTTCGCCTTTATATCCAATCCGAGTTTGGAACAATTCCTTGATTGATCCCAGTACAGCATCTGACGACCGTAAATCCAAGGGTGGTATGGTTGCTATGTTAACACCCCCTTCGTATAACCCATCAATTTCTTCTTGGTACAACTTCACCGCGTTGGCTCTTTGGATACTTCCTTTTCCTCCTCGGGGAAGAGGTTTCTCAGAGTTGGAGAGTATTATGAACTCGCGACTGATTCGTCCATGAGAAGCAGTATCTTTGTTGACGATTTCTACCGTAGGCCATAGTTCGTCGATGAATTTCTCGGCTTCCTGATCGTCTTTGGGGTATTCCAGTGGTTCGATTAGTAGCCCGGCTTGCATGCGACCGAACCCAAACACCAAGGCTCCCTTGATGCCATGACGGCGCTCTAGTGTTTCTTCGATGGAAGTAGGATTAATCTTTTCGCCATTGGAAAAGACAATGATGTCTATGAATATGAATGTAAGCTACTACATTCTACAAGGTCGAGAAAGGGGGATTAAGAGGAAAGGTCACATACTGTCTGATCGTCCGCAATAAAGCCAATAGTTGGGTAAGGTATGGTGTGGTTTATAGATGTCCCCGGTATCATACTCTTGGATATCTGGGAAGGTGTAAAAGCAGGTCTGGTAGCTAGGGTGTTCATTTTGGCGCACAATCACTAGTCGGTACACATTGTCACCATCATCAACCCCTATCTTTCTCCACTCGGCGCCAAGAATGTCCGAATTGACCACGAAGTCTAATAAGGTGCCGAGTCAGTTGATGCGGTATTATTCCATGGGGAAACCAGTTAATAAGGTGAGAATCTTACATTGCCAAAGCTCTGGATCAGGTTGTATGTACATTGGAAAAGGAGAGAATCTGTACCACGTTAGTTGACAGTAGAGTACGCATTTTGAAAACATACTCTGTCGCAGCAATAGCATTCACCAGTTTGACTCCGCCTTGTGAAAGCTTATCACCAGCATCTTTATTCAGGTTGCCTGTTAAACGGGTTAGATTTCCTTTACCAAACAGCAGGGAAACCAGCAGTAACACTAACTGCCTCCGAATATCACCATCTTCAACTTCGCCAATGCTTGGATGCACCGAGTGCTTTTGCTCATTTCTTCCAGTACGAATGGGCTGTAGCGATGTTAGGACACTATAAATGCAAGCCGCGTGAGGACTTATACTTACGCCAATAAGATACCTTGAACGTCAAGGTTATCAAGGCATTCGACTGCCAAGTCCGCCGATATAGGTCTGTCGACTATCCCGAGCGCGACCGGATTTGCCCAATAAATAGCTCTTGTTAAAAAGAGATATATGCCGCCGGCGTGGAAGAGAGGAACTGTATAAAGTCAGCTTTTTCCTATTCGTATAGTAGTAAAAGAAAGTTATTAGGCATACACGGAGCAAATTATCTCTTAGTATCTTCTAATTATACTCGTATGAAAGTTGGAAAACCGTTTCAGTTTAGCAGGTTATAATAAGCGTCGCTAATAACTAACATTTTTTATAATAAGTAATATTAACTTTAAGACTTATAATATTAAAATATAAAATAGTTAAAATTAAGTGATTAATTAATTTACTTTATATTTATAATATATATATATTATTTATATTTTTTTATAAACTTTTATTATTTTAATTAATATAATTAATAAATATATATTTATAATTTATATTTATTTTTAATAAATTATAAGTTTAAAAGTTTTATAATTAAATTATATAATTTATTTTATATATATTTTTAAATAAATTTAATTTATAAAA
>KZ111664.1:0-49761 GCA_002120315.1 Hypoxylon sp. CI-4A | reverse complement strand
TTTTTTAATAATATAAAACTTAAGTAAAAATAAGTTATATAAAAACGCTAAATAAAGAATTTTTACGATATTTATTAAAAGTATAATTTTTTTAAAAATAAATGAAATTAAATATAATAAAAATAATTTAAAATTTATAATAAAAATAAAATAAAAAGCTAAATTTAATTATTAATTTATTTAATTAAATTATAATATTATTATATAAATTATTTATAATTATAATAATTTAAAAAAGCGGAAAAATACGGATAAATGATTTTTATTATTAATAAATTAAGCCGAAATAACTTAAAAGCCGATAGCTTATAAATAATATAAAAAAATAAATTTATGTTATTAAATATTAAATTATATTATTAAAAATATATTATATTATATTAGCTACATAGTTTATGTTATTATATTTACCGCGGCTTATATCATTAATTTTTAAGAGTTTTAACGGGGTTAAGGTTTAACGGAAATAGCTTATTAAACTTCTATTACTAAGAAATGTGCTATAAGAGGTTTTCATTTCCAGGTGCTCAAAGGATGCCTAAGGTGTGAAGGTAAGATGTTGTTATTACAGAAAAGGAATTCACCGTGATTCTTTGGGAAATAACCTGGTATTAAAGCGCTAAATGGTGGTAAGTGCCCTGCCATTACGGGGTGCTTGCCTTGCAATATGGTGGATGGAAACAGCTACCTTCGGCGGGGGCGGGGTAATAATTCCTCTAGCACGCCCGGCTCACAAACTGCAATTACCCCGCCATGGTGCACCCTTTCCCCCTTTTAGGATTCACAAAGTACAACAGAGGAAACATCTCAATGGCTACCTTCAGAAAAGGGACAACAGTACCAGACAAGCCGTACAATTCTGAATAATAAAAAATTATATAATAACTAGGTAGGTAGGTAAATACTAGATCATTTTGTTTGATGCTACTTTATACCAAACAGCTCCTTCCAACTTATTATTATCTCAACCCAGTTGTGAATAGCTCACGTCTCTCTCCTGCATCTCTGTACGATTATCATTACAATAAACACTACTGAGTACCTAGGTTTTTAATAACATCTAGGTGATAATTCCAATTCCTTCCATAATAGTTTGATATAGCCAAGCTCCGCATCATTCATAGAGTTATTCGCGTTTCTTTTTTGTGTGCTTTGTGTGACACCAACGAAGTTCATTCTCAACATGGATCCCCTCTCCCAGGCATTAATATAGGTAGATTATACTCGGTACTATTTACAGGTAAGCAGGCGATATATATATATTTACAAATCAGCTGGAAACTTACATTTGACATGACCCTCTCTAAGTGGTCTTCGACAACCCCAGTGGCTTTCTCGATATTTTGTGTTTCTTGGTGTTGGGATAGACCATCTTGACGCTGCCAGCTTCGATACTAGATATTCTAACGGGAGTAGCAAACTGGACTTTAGCACCTAGGAAGAGGACGGGATCTGCTATACGCAGTTGCCGCGTCCTACTTCCAAGACAATAATTAGTATCAATAACTAGATATACCGTTTATGTGCTTCTTACCTGCATTATCCTTTTCATTCGAGCGCTGTTGATTGCGCGGAACACTGTTGCTCGCCATGACGGATTGTCGGGATCTCTCACTGCGCGAGTTTGTCGCTAGAGTCATCACCGACTTCAAGCTGGCTATCTTTGGGGGCATTTCAGGTATTCGCTAGAACCGTACCTAATAAAGACGCAGATGAATTGACAACGGGAATGATAGAGCGATTTTTCGCTTCGCTTCAAAAATCAATGTGAAATAACTGACAGGAAAAAGGCGCTGGCTCTTATGCGTTTCGAGGTCAATTCCTCACGTATCAACCCAGACCTCTATATGTCCAAGAACAATTAATTGGGATGAAGACTACCATGATGACCTAGAAAGCAAGCTTGCTGGGTCACGATTAAAAGGGAAGACGCGAGGAAAACATTGGATCAACAAGGTGCCAAAGTCGGTTCGCGATTATTTTGCGCCCGTGTCATAGGATACTTGTAGAGATTTTCATTAGTCCCACCTAGAACCATCAGAAACTGATGTTGGAAGCCTCGTAGCATAGCCAGCTAGCAGAATCTACCAAATGGCAGAAAAACCACCGAGGCATCTTAGAAGTTCAAAGGAGGTTTTATGTACAAACTAGGGCGAAGTTTCAGATACTTCAATCATTCTTCGTGCATCTTAAGCAAAATATAATTGGCGTGAACATCCTTCGGTTTAGATATTTATACCCCTATGAGCTTAACTACCAAATCCCAATACCCCCGTCCTTCACCGTACTTTACACTACACTAGCCAAGATTTATCAGCCAATGATATACGACGATTCTAAAATCTTTTACTCAAATAGGAGCTTTTAACGCCATGGCCAAGTACCCCTAGGTATTGCAGCTAAGCTAAGGCAATTAGTAATACGACCACTCGATTTATGCACTATAAGGTTTTGTATTGTAGGTGCTTTGTAGTTGCATGAATATCTCATACTCGGGCTATCGCGATCCTGAATAATATCATTATACGTATTGACTATCCACTGCTATTGTATCTTTATGACACAAGGGGCTGCAATACGCCTAACGAATACTCATTCATCGGATAAAGGGGCCTGAGCACGGTGCAAGGGCCAAGTGATTAGGATCGTCACCTCGTGTCACAGTGAGATTCTCCAGCTATCGTAATATTAATATTGTACGAATCTCCCGGTTCGTGTCCCCTCCTCCTGTTTTCAAGTTCTGAACTCACCGCCAGCGCTTTAGTATGCAGATCTGCTGTGATTCCGAGGAACTGTGATTTTTTCTTCCTTTTTCGAACTCTGTTAGTTCGAGGCGGAGTCTACCTACTCGCCTTAAGCTAAAAAGATTATTGCTAAACAGACTGTATTTTACTGTCTCCCTAACGATGAACATCAATCCCGCAGCTTACGTAGGGTGGACTTCAACAACAGCCTGCACCCGTCCTAAAATTACAACCTCAAAATGGGGTTTAAACGCGTGCCGAGTCCTCAATGCTGACTCGCTTATTGGTAAGTACAAGTCTGCCAATTTTCCACGCGAACCTCTCCCCAAGCGGACGTCTCGCTCCAATCCGGTGTGCACTCCTCCCAAGCGAGAGCCCAATCAACAGTCAGGCCGGAAGTCAGCTCGGTCGTACCCTTGCCGGTCTTGTCGCTAGTTGTCGCGGAGATGAAAAGGTCGAGGTAGGTGGAATCTTGAGAGTCGCCTTGGAAGCACGGAGACCATACCAGATCAGAGGCAGGATTGAGGGTCATTACTTCGAAATCATCGTCGAAGGCACCTTCGCCGCCAATTTGTGTTGGGGCTAGTTTGTCAAGCTATGTACTCATCGTCAATTGCGCACGAGGTTAGGGGGGTTTAGCAGAGACGTGCCATCGTTGACATGGATAGGTTTTTGACCTCGGGCGGCGTGATTGGGCTGAGGTTTTTTAGGTGCTCTAATCGGAAGACTGCAGTGGTGTTGACCTGATAAATCTGCACGCCGTCTGTTAAGTTGGCATGCCCTCTGACAGTCGCGCCCGAGATCGCTACACGGTACTTATAGTACCAATCGTTCAGTTCGACCTGGAAGCCACAGCTCGCATACTTGTCGGTCCGCCCGTGGCCCTCGGACTGGAACTGTATCTCAGATAGGGCTGTCGTGAGTGTGTTTGTTCCAAGAGAGACCCCGAGACTTTTACCAGGGGAACATTGGATGGGGTCTTTCGAAGTGAGGGAGCTGATGACTGGTAGGTCCGGAGGGTTACTCTGCGCGACAGCAAGTGTTAATGGCGCGAGGGCCAAGAGAGAGGTTGGGAATCGCATGGTGGCTAAGCCGTGAAAGAGATACTTCGGTCGATAAATTCTAGGATATCGATGCTGCGAAGGAGGCTGTTGGTCTAGATATAGGTAGAGCTACTTGACCTCGAGAGGCCCCAGAGCATTGTTTGCTTCTAATTTCAAATTACGTGCAATCAACGTCAAGTGGTGGGGTTCTAGCAAATACCTTCTCATCTCAAACGAGGGCATTTCAATTAACAATGATCACAAACATTCTCATATTGCCAGACTTAAGTTTGACATTGTCATCGCAGAAGAGGTGAAGGGAAAATTTTCGGCCAGTGCTAAGTTTCAAATCCCAATCGTCCTGAGGGTAGGCAGCTTAGGGTCAATACATCATAAAATACTTCATTGGCGTCATGCTTATAATGGAAGTCAGGCTCAACTGAGAGAGCAAAAGGATAGAAAAAATGAGTTTCACATTTAAATATAAGTCATCGATGAAATCGTCGGCGAAACCTGATATCAGGATGCGGACAGTGTCAATGTAGGGAGAGAAATCGGTACCAACACTGTGCTGACCCCTGGATAAAGGGGATGAACCAGCACATAGAAGACCTCCAAGCTAAATACCAATACAACGCGAAATATACCTAACAAAGGTTTTTTTTTAAAGTATACGAGTTCAATATTAAAGCTAGTGCGATTAAACTAGATGTCATCAAAACAGCATGGGAAGCCCCAAAGTACATCATCCAAGCTGTGATCCGGCTGGTCACCAGCAACCACAGAATCGATATTGAAAATCTTGCCGCAGGTCATCAACAGTCTATAGAAATACTCCAACTGATAGCAACTCAGGAGATATGCAAACCTGGTAGGTATTCATAGGCTCATAGCCCATGCGACAGCCAAGCCACAAGTAATAAATATAATGGATCTGAGGGGGTAGTGCGGACAGGAGCTAGAGCTTCTGACAGCTCCAGCTCTAATGCTTCAATTACCCCTTTCGGTCGAGTTCGCCCATCGCCAGATCCCCGCGTCGCATTTTAATATCGAAGAATTACTCTTGGGGGCAGGATTCGATCTACGACGCCAGATACAATTTTCCCGCTCATTCTCCCGGGACCGGGCATAGCGGAGTGGCGACGGCACTTCTTTTGGCATGCACATTCATGGCGTATACATATGTCAACCTAGGTCCACCATGAGATATGGAGAAACTGGAAGGCTTTTATAGCATATCAACATCATAGGCACTAAGGGAAAAACGAAAGCCTCATCATGCATTCCCACATCCTCGGCGTCATCGCCACAGCAGCCACAGTGCCCTTCCTGCCCACAGTCGCAGCACAAGCCGAGTGCAACCGGACCTACATCCAAGAGTTCTCAGACGCGTACGTGGCGGCGCACGAAGCCGGATCGCTGTCGAACCTGGAGAACATCGCCGAGTCGTTCGCGTACCTGGAGAACAACAAGACGGCCGAGATCACGACGGGGATCCTGAGCAAGGCGCTCGCGATCGCGCACCGCCACACCATCGTCGACGAGGTCGACTGCGCCTCCTTCACCGAGCTGATCGTGACGCGGGACGCGGCGGGGGAGCCCGCCCCCTACGTGATCGGCACGCAGATCCGCCACAGCCCCGAGGACCTGAGCGTGTACCTGATCGATCTGATCGTGTCGACGACCGGCTCCTGGCTGTTCAACTCGTCGCGCACGCTGGAGTACGCGTCCAAGGAGAACTGGACGGCCATCGACGACGACAAGCTGGACTCGCGGGAGGCGCTGAAGAGCGCCGCGGACGCGTACTTGGACATGTGGAGCAACGCGACGTCCGAGGATGCCGTGCCGTGGGGCACGCCGTGTGTGCGTCTGGAAGGTAGCGTGTACACGGGCAGCGGCCTGCCCACCGACTCCTGCAAGGTCGGCATTCCGAGCAACCACAACCAGGCGCCCAACTCGGGGCGGCGGTATGTGATTGATCCCACGTACGGCTCCATCAGCGTGCTTTGTGTGTTCGAGCATTTGAGCATGGCGCCTGATAGCCATGAGTTTCGCATGGAGAATGGCAAGTTGAGGTACATACACACTATTACGATTGCTCGGAGCGGGTTCCGAAGACGAGGTCAACTTATTGGGTGAAAGAGGCAGATGGTCGTGGCGGAGGTTTGAGAGTGTCTCGTCGTAGGGCCATGTAGGCGATATTCAAAATCGGAGAGTCGGTTGGTGTGATATCTATAATGCTGTACCTCAGCTCATAAGTATGACTTACTGGGCTCGGAAGCGATATCGCGATCAGAGAGACTCAGATTATTGAAGAACTGCGTGCCTGTCGGTCCTTATCGTCAGTGAATTCTTTAGCTGTGGCCAGTGAGATTTTATCCCAATCTCGAGTCATTACTGCCAGCACTGGTATCCATATATCACCAGCATATCAGTCCATATGTGAAGTTCATGTGTTTGCATTTCCTCAAGCGATGCCAGTCCTATGGACTGTAACATCTAACCAGAAATGGGTTACACGTAAAACCGTCCTAAACGATAACGCCCTACGCAAGGAAAAGAAACCCCTGCCGTTCGTCAAACTCACGCCCATTACTCCCCTATTCCTTCCCTCGCCTCGCAATATTCCATCGAGCACTCCTGTGAGCCTTCCGAAGTACTTTTGTGTTAGAGGCACGGAACGGATCCGTAGAAGATTTGGTGACTGTCGGCATCGCGAAGTCGGTAAAATTCCGAAAAACAATAGAAAAACAAAAGGAAAAGCCTAGAACTCCAAGGCAGAGTGAACAAAGAAAACCAGGCCGGAAATAGTACCCCAATCGTACCATCCGATAAACTTCCTGAACCGTAGCCTAACCTTCCAATCCTTCCTCTCGTATCACTTCGATTCCGGTTTCCTATCGGGTGGCGGCGGCGAAAAGTATTAAAACCGCATCAAGAAAAAACCTGCACAGCTGGTATCTACGTTAGCGAGCTCACACTTTTGTACTGCAGTTTTTGTGTGTGCCTCCAGGACTTACCCAAACGCGTCTCAAATTCCCAAATCTCGCATCTCATCACTTGAAGTGGGACTCGAAGTACTGGAAGCGGAACATGCGATAGTAGAGCTGGTGGCCCATGAGGACGCTCTCGAGGAACACCTCTCGGGGCGGCATCGCCTGGCCACGGTTTCGATACTGCTGGATCAATCGCAGGGCTCGGACTTTCTTGATCTTGTCAACGGTGTCCAGGGACCCGTGGATTGCGGCGAGTTGAAATCTCTTCACCGTGCGCTGCCAGTCGAGGGTGAGACCGGTCGGAAGGTCGAAGACGTCCTCTTCGCTTGGCTCCTTGAGAGTCGTGGGCGAGTATCTCTCCATGATGAATTGTCGGAGGCGGACCTCGTCGGATAGGAGTTGGTTCAGAAGAGGTGTGAGAAGGAAAGATATAGTCTTCTCATCATCGTGGATCTGCAGATCTGGGAGCTGTTGAACAGTAAGAGTCAGCAATTGCTTAGTTAGGTAGGCAAGGCATCTGCTCGCTTGACGCATGCCTCGGAAGTGATTAAGCTGAAATGACACGAAACTAGAAAGGAAAATAAATAGCTCTTGAACACTAACCATGGGGTCATCAACTGCGACGTGCGGCATCACGACCAAATGGAACTCATTCCCAGGTCGACGATAGAGCGTGTGGAACCCTCGGCCGGTAGTGTCGGGAAGGGGAATCCATGAACGAACGATGAGCCAACGTGCGTTGGCCGCCGCCCCCTGCCACTCAGGAGCGAGCGAGAAGAAGACACGATCGGTTTCCTTGCAGATGCGCTTGAATACGAGGTTGACGTTAAGAAAGCTTGCATTGCCTTGGTACCAGATGACCATGTCGGGGATGAACTTTCGATGGAAGACTTCCTCCGTTACCTCTTTCCAGCGGCGACACACCAGGCGGATGTTGCACCAAGCGTACGGTAGAGCGTGGGGAGGCATGCGCTCAACCATGTTGGCGATAATCTCGTTCGGGAAGAATGGCATCCCGCCATTGGTCCCCACCGCAAGCGAGGTCTGATCGTGATTAGACGCCATGATGGTGATGCAGCTTGAGGTCACAAGAAGCGCGAAGAGCAGGATGGATGTTGGAGGACGCGGGTTGTAGGACTTCGAAAGGAATGCGGAGCGGGTGAAGAGGTAAAGTGGAAAAAATGGCTTGGTGGACTGCTTAGGGTCTGCTCACCAGAGGGGACACTGACAAGATGCTCTCGCCTCGGAAACCAGCTACTGCCTCATGTATGTCTTCATCGACATGAAGCAAATCGTTTACTCGATAGCTTCACCCTAACAACTTGTTCTTGGCTCATGGGTGACTTCCCTTGGTATTACTTGCACCCCCAAGACTTGTAAGGGTGCCAGTCCTTTGACGTTGTCTTTCATCGACAGTGACCCTACTTGTTTTGTGTGGATATGCTCACGAAGATCGTCGTGCTCATAGCTATGAGTCCGATGTCCATACTTAAAATGATTAGGTGCTTCAGTCATAGCCTTACCGGCAAAGGATGCTTGACCTGATATATATGTTTACTCAACAGGCAAACTCTATAAGGGGACTATGGAAACACATGTATTCCTTACTTGATAAGCAGTTGAAAGCCGTGGTTGCTAGCATAACACAGAGGCACCTAGGTTATTCATTTATCTTGTATTCTGTACTGTGTGGTTCTGCGGGAACAGGGGCCGGATCGGTCCCAAGCCCGGAAACGTAGAGTCATGGGGAGTCATTAGGAGTAGACTTTGGGATCATTTCGTTACCCAAGTATCCCAGAGGAACTTAGCATCCCATATTCCACTGGGCGTTAGCTAGAGTTGAATTCTGGAGCTGGAGATCTATACTATGGGTGCGTCTACTTCTGATTTCTTATACCCAGAAACTCGACAATCGGTTAAAGCATTTGGGTCCTCAAATCTCTACATGCTACTTCACACGGATCAACCTGGACCAGTCCACAACCGTAGAGGCGACACTATAGAATCCTGGGATGTTTGGGTGCTTTATCATAGAGAACAACACTAATTTGAATTGATCTGAGTAGTATATTGTAGCTAGGAGGACATAATGCATGATAGGTTTATATTCATGAACCATCGCCAAGTATCGCAAAGAGGTATTTATAACTGGAGGCCATTCAACCAGTTCTCAGGGGCTTTACTCCTCCCGAAGCCCATCCCATGAAATTTTAACCAACCCACAACGCTAATTAAATAGATGAATGAATATATATAGGGAAAAATGCTTAAACATCAGCACGCTTGGCATCCTCCAGCGCGGCGGTGGGCACGACATCTTCGGGCTTCTCGTCACTGTACTTGAGATCTGTCTCAAGATCGGTAGTATCGTGGATTTTGGTGAAAATAATCGGAGCGGCAATGACGAGAGATCCAGCACAAACACCCCACTACAATTCATTAAATGTCAGTCACCAACTCATTACTAATGTGGTTGCTGGTAAAACTCACAGTTGCGGCAAACAAAGTGTTGTATGGGATCTTAATTCCATCCAAGCGCCAGAAGACGGCGGCGCCAGCGGATTGGAAACCCTTGTAGAAACCAGCCATGTTGGCGGTTCTTCGGCCAGAGTTGGAAAGCGCACCCATGTACCTAGCAATTAGGTTAGCATCAATATCAGAAAACAAAATGACTAGTAAAGTAGCCGTGAAAACGTACCAGTAAATGTTTGTTTGCCAGATAGAGTCGTAGAAGCCATAGAAGATGTACAGGAACATGGGGCCGAGGAAGTTGGAGTCGGTCCAGTCGATCTTCTGGTCTTCGTACGATTCTAGGGAGGCGATTTCTCGTCCAACCTGCTGCCTCTGCCATGCGTATCCACCACCCCAGATAGCGAAAGTGAGGGCGAAAAGGACACCGAAAGAGATTTTGGCGCGCACTGATCGTCGAACTTTTGGGAAGTCGAGAGCATATCCGTTGATGACGGCACCAAAGATCTGGGCAAGCCAGTAGAGCAAGTTGTTCAAGGATCGGGTTCGAACGTTGAAGTGAGCGAGGTTAAGGCCGTTCTGTTGGTAGGTGTAGAAGATGTTGGAAGCGAAGAACATGGGGAACAGGAGGACAACCCAGGGGCTGAGAGTGATACACTCCCAGAGACCAACAATCTCACTCTGCCAGGTGGGGTTCTTCATCATGATGACCTTGGAGCCATCGTCTCGGATAACCTTGTCGGCGTTGATGAGGAAGAAGCTGAGAGCAGCACCGACTACCATGAGTACAATGAAGCCGATATAAGTACCGTCGGTGACTGTGCCACCATGGTTCTGGATGTTCTGGCCGAGGGGAATTAGACTACCAATAACAGCACCGAAGTTGAAAATGATCCAGAACCAACTGATGTATCGGCCCTTGGACTCCTCAGGTGGGTATGCCATCATGATTGAACCCTGCGCGGTCCAAAGTAAACCGGCGCAAAGTCCCAGAAAAGCACCGGCAAAAATGACAAAGCCGGTGTTTTGGGTGTGGCTATAACATAAAAGACTGGCAGAGTAGAGGCAGTAGCCTAGACCTCCGAAAGCCAACGTGATCTTGATACCGAGCTTGTTCGCGAAAGAACCGGAGAAGAATGCGACAACGGCGAAGACGGAGTAGAGCGCCGTGGAGGAGTGATCCTGAACCGTTCCATCAAGCTGACCACCACCACCAAGACCAGTCAAAGCATTGTACATGCCAGGACACAGGAAACACACCAAAGACACCATCAAAAGCTGAATTTTCGGTGATGCATACCAAAGCTCGGTCTTTCCAACTTTTACACCTTTATACATCCAACCTGCTGGGCGCGGTTCCGTGATGTGTGTGCTGTCCGCAAGGTCGGAGTGTGATCTAGTCGCCGGGTGGGCTTCGGCCCCGGCGCTCGACTCTTTAACATCTGCCATTTTGTTTCGACGCTGATCGGTAATCACACCGCTATGTGATTATTTGAAAAAAAATGACAAAAAATTGTAGCGACTCGAAGAAGAAAAGTCAAATAGGTTCTCTATTAAAAGACCTACAAAATAGCAATGTTAGCCGATTGCAGATGTCTCAGTTGTTGAAGATGCGCATGTCGTTCACAGCTTCCAAGCGCATTCCAGAAAATGTCTCGCAGTATAAGATGTCTCAGTGCGAACCAGCACGAGATGGATCTAATTAGGCAAAGTACTCAAGATAAATAAGTATCTTACCTTCTTCGACGTTATTGTTCGCCGTTGCGGCTAAATAAGCTTGACAGTCGATGGGGGATGTTGACAAGGAGATGAGAGAAGAAAACGAAACCCGGTCAGAAATGCGCCAGAGCGGGCAAGACCCAAATAATATAAAGCGATCCATGCATGTGCAAGCTTTCGGTCTCGCTCGAGCTAGTACGATAAGGCGAATTGTCTGGATCAATACGATATGGAAATGGCACGTGTGGGATAATGACATGCATGTTAGGTACCCAACAGAGACGACCAGGGGCAGCACCGTACCTACCTGCCTACCTGCCTACCAAATCCAAGCGGTGATCAGATGCTACTACCATGCATTGGTAGTTGGCATCTTCAGAGGAAGAAAGGATGGAAAGTGTAAGGTACATTTAGGTAGGTACATGGGCTGATAGGGTCCATGACTAGATCCATAGGGTCCAGGTGTGGTTGCGCTAACCCACCAACCAGACAGCCAGATTAACTTTTGCGGCGTCGATCCCCTGTGGCTAGACCTTACAAGTAGGTTAGTACCTTTAGTAGGTACTACTACAGTCAGATGAAGGTTGCTCGAGAATGATGGTTACGTGACAATGAGCCATGCCATGCTTATCCTCTCGTGTCGTGTATGTGTATCTCTAACCTTTGACAGCTTATGTGTCCTGGTGTCTCGGAGCATGGGACGAGATGAGAAAACACTCCCAGGGGTATCGTCCACTAATAGCCATTAGGGTTCTGGGGATCTTGGGGCAGTAGACGCACGCTAAGCGGTTTGTGGTCGACTAAGTGGGCAGATTTCATTCCCATTCATCGCGAGCTCCGTATTCTAGAGAAGAGGCACTGCAAGCTAAGAGGCCAAGCTTATCATTCTTTATCTTGTTCGTATGGGACATCCTATCGCGTTGTTGAAGAAAGGAATCTCGTGTTATCTGATGCATATCTGAAAATAGAAAATAGAATCGTGTTAGTTACGAAAAGTATAGTATTTCGCATTCTTCGTCTCATTTGCGACAGAGATAGAAATTCAATTGACGAAAGCGAAAGGAGTAAAAAAAGTCAGTCTGGACTTTTGTTTCCCCAATCCTTCCGCTGAGACAGGGATCCAGGATGACACTTTTGCATTTGGCGCAAATGAGGCGTTCTTAGCTGACATAGTTAGAGATAACTGATAGGAGAAAAAAAGAATAAGACATTTGATAACAGCGGGCCGAATATGGAAATCAGCAAGGGTTTAATTGGACAAAGAGAATCCCAAGTCACGAGGAAGATCCACCTGCATTATCTATGGATTATTTTTATTGGATGACGCCTATCCGGGGAAGGAAGCTACTCTTGTACTTGGATAACTTGGAGGGCAATGCTTGTCGCTGTCACCCCTATTATTCGCTAAAGACCTCCAAACCTCCTGACCTCCAACTTCTCTAGGTCCGAATCTACGGGTTGCTTACCACCCATAAACGCCTACATAACCTACCTTTTCCATCCATGTAACGTTGCCGAGTTCCCGTCCTTCTTCCCCTCCATCTTCACGGAGACGCGCATAGATTAATTGCCAACCAGCGTCGAGGACTGCATCAACATCTATCGAGCTGAAGCTAAACAGACCAATATCGCCAACATCCGAACCCGACGTCTGCTTATCTCAAGTGGTTGGCCACCTTTGTACCACCGTGACAGCTCTTCGCTTGCATGCTCACCTTGTCTCTTATTCACGGCAGCGAGGATACTCTCCCTGTATGTGGCGTCGTCAACCCAGTTACATCCCGCCGCGCACCACACCTACGTGAGGTTACATTTTCCGTTTTGTATCACATCTCCGGATGTCCAAAAATACACCACCTGCATCTGCTGCCGGTCGTTTTCTAGAGTAGTCCCATCCCCAATGATACGGAACAGATTAACTGATGACACCATTAACAAGTTCTAGCGGTAGATCTAATAAGACCCCAGATTCATCTATGCAGGGGGTTAATATTAACGGATGCTACCTCCGCACGACCTACCATTTTTGATAACTATTCATCTTCCATAGGGCTCCCTTCATTATCTTGGTGTTTCGACTCTATGATTTATAGTCGTGGACTGTTACACAAAATTGAAAGGTAACTCTGAGGAGAATTACTGTTTGGTCAAGAATCCCACTGCTACATGAGGCTCCGCAATCTCAAAGACACCAGTCTAGTATTTTAGCCAAGAGGCTGGTTCTTCGCTTGCTACGAGACGGAATACAAGTAGGTAGTATATCTGTATCCATGATTGCACTTTCGGTTCCTTTATTACAAAAAAAATGCATATTATATTGGAGTTATTATGAAGCTAGCTAACTTGAGGTACTTCACAAAAATCTCGCCAGCTATTCTCACAATAAGAGAAGCTTGAAGATTGTATCTTCGAAGTTAGAACAAGTATCATCGGTTAAGATATGATCTCTAACATTCAAGATAAATAGACGAGCCATACATAAACGTCTGCCTTATCAATAGAGTCAAGGGCAAATACCAGATATCTGTCGGCCCACTCGCAACGTTGTACAAACTGTTGGTGCAAATCCGGGGTACAGTACATGTGAACCCAACGGTTCGGGCTCTAGCCCTATCTTAATGGTCTAGAAGATAGTAGTCGGATCCGCAGCTCTGGTATCGCTAAGGCACTGATTGCGCTAAGAAGCTACTGCGAAACGGACTCACGCCGGCAGCTTTGGAAACCGGTTTCTATCCTGCGTGCACCTCTTCCGAGCTAAAGCGCACATCTCAGTGCTTGCTGTATTCTACGCTTTGAGGAACTAGGTTGATAGGAAGGTAGCCTCTGTTTAATATAGAGAATATGGTGCGAAATGAACTTTTTTACAGATGATGGGCGATGCAAGGTATACTGTGGTTATTTACTCTTACAACAACTATAACTACTCCAAACTAGATGATACGGACAAGAAGTTTGGATTAACAAACAACGTGGGCATCAATGTCAGGCGAGGGAGTTAAAAACTTTTGCCACATCAACAGCTCTCGGCCTACAATGCCTTTCTCTCTTAGTTTCCCGGCTCCGAGTTCGGGTGTTTAAACCCGATCCATCGGCATCCGCGGGCGCTTCCAGGACAGAACGTAAGGAGGCCAAACATGCATGCTCGCCGCCTAATCCCTCACGGCTCCGGCCCCGCAGCTGACCGCAGCCGATACATTGGACCGCTAACCAACAGCATTCAGCAAGAAAAGAACTTCAACCATGGTTAAGTAGATTCCGGTAGTAGTGAAATGGTAACAGAAATATCAAGGTCGCCTCCGAGAAGCGATACACGGCCTACTTCACGATTATCCCCGCATGAAAAAGGGGTATGCAGGAGGGGGCTAACAGCGAATGTCACTGCGTTCGTTGACAATTAAATTAACTATCCCAACGACATCCTAATTTTACCTATATTATTTTCTTGATGAGAATAAGAATCCTCAAGTAGTTAAACCCAGTTAGAAAGATTTCCCTCCGCTCAATTTTACCTACCTACCACCTACGCAATGGCCTCAGACACCAACACGAGCACCAACACCAACAACCCGTTCGAAGTTCCTCCAGACATCAAACAGCGCCTAAAAGCGACCTACGACGCCATCGCGCCCAAATACAGCGCATGGTCGCAGACCCTCCCGCAGAACGCACAGCTCGTGGAACGTCTGGAGAAACTTCTCACACTCCTGCCTAAGCACCGCCAACTGCGCGTCCTAGAGCTAGGCTGCGGATCCGGAGTGCCGGTAGCGCAAAAGCTGCTGTCGCACACAAACATCCACGTCACCGCGAACGACCTATCCAGCGCACAGATCGAGCTAGCGCGGACCAATCTGCTCGGCGGCGGCGGCGGCGCAGAAGCCAAAGCCGGCGAGCGCTTGGACCTCGTCGAGGGCGACATGGCGCAGCTCACGTTCCCGGACCAGCACCTCGACGCCGTGGTCGCGTTCTACAGCCTGATCCACCTGCCGCGCGGCGAGCAGAAGGACATGATCGAGAAGATCGCGCGGTGGCTGAGGCCCGGCGGCTACCTGCTGGCCAACTTCTCCGAGGCCGCGGCCGAGGGCGTCGTCATGGAGAAGTGGCTCGACGAGAGAGGCTGGGCGTTCTGGAGCAGCTGGGGCGCGGAGGAGACGTTGAGGATCGTCGGGGAGGCTGGGCTGCAGGTCGTTGGTAGTGATGTTACCAAGGATGTGGTCGATGCGGCGTTCCTTTGGGTTGTTGCTAAGCGGCCGGATGACGCGTAGGGGATCTGTTCACGTGGAAAGCTTCCTACCTCTTTATAAGTAGGTACTGTACCTAGGACATGGTATGAGGGTAAGGATATAAACTGATTTATTGGCAATTCTGGTGAAACTCTACCTAGTTGCTTACCTACCTGGGTAGTGACCTGTAAGCCCCTGCACTTTTTATCGTCAGGAAGACATTGAAGCGCCGCCTCCCAATGAACGACGGACACCAAGCATACGTCTTATTTCAGGGTGGCAAGTTCATCAAGTATACCAGGTAAGTATAGAGTATAGACTTAATAAGAAGTCGGACTCAAAGAGGGCCTGGGACATACGATAATAATATCCTTGCGGACCCTGCTCGGGTCATGGGCGTCGCACTAAGAATTAGGAAGTAGTCCAGCAGACTAGTCCATTAACATATCACAAATGCGCTCAAGTCCTTTATCTTTGTTTCACTGATTTAATTCTTAGAGTTGACTAGAATTTAGGCGCAGTTGTGTGCTTATAATCAATACAAATAGCTCCTTAGCCAAAGCAAGGCCCTGGCAATACGATATCCTCAGACCATCATAGCGGAGTTAAAAATTGAGAAGGCATGCAATAGGTCTTCATGTCAACCTATATGACTAATACACGGTGGATATCTTTCCTTTTTGCCCCCTCCTCCGATATTCCTGTCGCGCACACTATCCACATATGTCGTTTCCGCAAATGCTTTTCCTAGTGTCCCCGCGAATGCTGCTCGAAGGTATGCCAAACTCCACCCCGAAACTTTTAACTCAAACAATTGTGATGGCGAGATATCGAGTACCCAATAATGGGTCAATCCCCGTAGGGACTCATCCGCCGGACGATACTATGTGACTAGACAATATGTATAGACGATAGTAGTAGTAAGGTCATGCCCCCCTCCCCTGTCCGTAAACGCCGGTATCTGATACGATACGTGAAATGATGACTTAATCCGTTGGACCCGTGTCCAGTAAATTCCAAATGCTTCATAATCCGGTTCAACAGAACAAGAAACGATAGGGGGTATCAATAGATGTGATGGAAATGAGGTAACAGTGAAAGTAGAAATAACTCGAGTGATGTATAGAAGTAGTGTTGATGGTTGGTAGAAGGTCCGGAACGGATATCAGGAGAGGGCAGAAAGAGACCGCTATGAAGAAACGGTCGGGTTGTTATTGTGACGGTCTCTTGAAATCCAACCGAAAAGGTCGGACTTCTGACCAGCCGGTGTGGCAGCTTGGCCGTCGATCGGGGTCTTAAGAAGATTTTCTCGGGGTTCAAGCAGCAGGCTCTTTCGGTAGTAGCTGACTTGGACATTACCCTGGTCAGATTCTTTAACTCGAGTGACCTGCGCTTGAATCCATTCCTGCATCTCGGGAACCTCGGCGAGTCTGTAAGGCATCTGAAATCGCTGTAGCTCGCCGATAATCTTGGCCGTTCGGCTGTGCTTGTCAAAGTTGATGACGGTCAAGCCGTTATCACTGGGACCAGCCCCAGGTAGCTGCTTCGTGGCAGGATTTCCAATGTCGACGAAAGTCAGGTCTGTTAAGAACATCCCGAGGAAGGGTAGACACGGGGGCACATGGCTCTGGAGTCGCGCTCGGAGTACTTTGTTATTGTTGGATGGTTCAACAATAGCTTGGAGAGACTTCAGCATTTCTCGTCGCCTAGGACTGACAAGATCCCATGTTTTTCGTAAGCGACTGATGATGGAGTTGTTCAAACTACATACGATTGCCATGAGGCCATCATAATTGTTCAACTCCATGCATTGATGCGCAATTTTAATCCACTGCTTAATAACCACGGCACGCTTCTTGACCTCGGGATATTGGAGGATCGTGTCCGCCACGAGGTTAGATAGGTCGTTAGAGAAGCTTGACATCGCCTTCACGTTAGGAGAGGCTGCGCCGTTCTTCTTCATCCATTGCGAACCTAGCAGTTCTTCCGGTACGATTGAACAGAAGAGGCCCATTTGCCGCAGGGTTAATTGACGGGCAATCTCGAGAGGCTCAAAGTCGAGGAAAGAGGGGCAGCTACCTCCAGATTTCCAGTTATTCAAGAGGCCTTGCTGGCTCTTTGATAGGGCAAGGTTAGGCAGCGGTGTATCGGCAGGTACGTATTGGGGAATAGAGGCGGTTGTCTTTCCCTTTGAAGATACTAATCGCGGAACAAGCGAGCCATCTGTCGAGGAAACACGTTCTAACAATTCCATGATATGCTTTCCTGCGGAGGAAAGAAGTGGTGCAAGTTTAGACTCTGCGAATTGTTGGATCATTGGAAGTGCTTCGTGGTCCGTGGAATCTCGCCAGTGCGACTCCAGCCATCCTTTCAGGACGTTGCAGACCCGCAGTCTTACAGGCTTCGCCGTGCTTGGATTTTCGCCAACATAGTCGAAGCGCTCAACGAGAGCTTCTACCAGTTGTATAGGTGTACAGAATAGGCGGAATGTTAGGAAAAAGGTCGATACAAATTGCGTATCAGGTGTGGCCTCGTGGGTTGTAAGGCGTTCGACCAATGCAGCGAGCGAGCCGCCAGTGATCTGGCCTTCCTTGTTGAAAATCAGCTCATGAGCAAATGTTTTCTCCAATAGCTTCGTTTCGAGCTCATCAACTTCCTCGCTTAGGCTCGAGCTACCCGTAGTGCTTAAATCCGAGAGTGAAGGTTGAGCTTTAGGAGCTAGCGCAATATCGGGGGTGGTTGCGCGGGTCGATGCATCGGAAACCATGGTAGATTCGGAGTCACGGCTCATGTAAGTACCGTGGCTTCCAGAACTAGTGGCCGTGCCCGTGTCGAACCGGTATGAGTTTTGGTATTCGCTGTCATGCGAAGTCTCCGTTGCGGGACTATAAGGCTCATCTGGTAATAGAGCCGTGGTGAGTCTCGGAAGTGCAGGAAGTGAGGGTCGGAGAGAAGAGACAGAAGACACCATGCTGGAAGCAGCATCGTCGGTAACCAAAGACTGAGGTCTAGATGCCGGCGGGGAAACGTGCTCCGAACTCTGCTCCCGTGTTGAATCTTCCATGGGCACTTCAGGAAGAGGTTTGTCCATGGACAAGTGAACTGAGTGAACAGGTTTGGATGACGGTTCGGATGCTTTAGACTCGGATACGGTTGACTCAGCTGGTGTTCGTGGTCGACTTTCAGATACAGCTTCGAATACACCCAGGTCAATACCCAGATTGCCATCCTCAACTTCAAACTCGAAATCGCCTATGCGTTCCAAAACCCATTTGGTTTTAGCGACACACTCGCCTGCCGCCTTCACGCATCCAGTAGCTGCAAAAAGGAGCCTGCTGTTGTCGTGCGGAACAATGACGTCTTCACCATCAGGCCCTTTATTGCCTAGAATTTCGCGGGCTGAGTAAACCAAGTCTTTGATACGATCGTACATGGCTGCACGAGATTGTCCCCAAGTATCTGAAACTGAGGTGTTATGGTTGCATACCACATCAATTACTGCAAAGAGTTCACCACCAGAGATTACTGAGTGTTTGATGGCCAGTGCAAGTTCTGGTCGTGATTGTGACTGAACGTGTAACCGTCCAATAAAAGATCCAAGGTGGGATAGAAATGTGTCATGACAAGAATTAAGACGTTCTGAAACCAGTTTTTGAGACTGTGACAATGGTGAAGGGCCGGCTAGAGATACTCTGTGTGATATGCTAGCCGATAATCGGTTCCCGTGCAACAAGTTGGCCTGAGACATACGATTTGTTGACAATGGTTTGTTGGCCGATTCGTTCGTTTGTACGCCCTCAATTGCCGGTGGTGCTAGCCCCTTAGTGGGTGTTGCTTCGACCTCGCCACGGGAAGGTGCAGCTTGTTCATTTGTTCGGTCATGCTCGAACTCCGTCGACTCCAGAGGTGGCGTTGGTGGAACCAGTGATTCTTCGACTACAGTCGCCATAACCGTTACTGCAGGTGCGCGCAACCGCCTGTCCTCCTCAACCAGGTCAAGAAATCGGACACCCTTCACGACGATCTTAAAAGCTTTCAATATCATCTCGTCAATAATGTCGTTGATGTCATCCGGAGATTGCAATGCGCTTCTTAAGGTTTCTTGTAGTTTCTTCGCTGTCTTCACCAAAGATGAAAGTTCGGAGAGCAGAGATTTTCTGCCTCGTCGTAAACTTTCGCTTCTCTGAATCGTAGCTGCTTCACGGGTTAAACAATGAGTGCGCTCCTAGACTCCGGGTTAGAGATGTTCAGTTGTCTCAAAATGCAGCCGAGGTTCTAACTCACCAGTAGATAGCGCACACCAGCAATTATCCCTTTCATGAACTCCTGGTTGCCGAAAATGTCTCGGTCATTGGTAGCAGTGCTCCGAAGAAGATCCCAGAAGTTGAGGAGCGCATTCAACAGATTTCTCATCTCATCCGGGTCGTATGCTTCACAGTAGTTCGTCGGCAACCATCCCCTCGCACCGGATAATAGCAGGGTTCCATCGGCCCATCCATTTGTGTGAATAGAGTGGACTAAGACCACATCTCCTTCGTTCAACGGTAGAGTAACTGTCGAATCTGCCACGGGTAATGTCGGCTGGAACGGATAGAAAGCGCGTAAAAAGTTATGGAAGATGGGATTCGATGGCGCCGGTTGAGGTACCAGCTCTTCTTGTGAATCATTGGGCGTCGAAGGTGGAGTTATTTGAGAGTGGGAGTATGGATGTGTGGATGTCGTCGTCTCATTATCTTCAAATTCCTTCGCTTGGTCGTCTAGGCGGTTTTTGTTGATCGCGAGAGGAGCCACTTGGAGGCTCGCTCGCATAGGTTGATCATCCAGCATCATGATTGCTGTGAAGCTGTGTCGTAGAGAATCATGGGAATAGTTGGTTGCTGTTACTTTCGCAACAGCTGCGAATCCGAGAGAAGGAGAGCGGGCTCCTCAGGACCAAGGCGGTTCGGTAAGTCTGCACCTAGTCTTGAATCCCTTTTCAAGAATTTGTGACTTGACAACTTGCCAAGGTACATATAGACCTTCCAAGTCAGTGGGCTTTGAATAATATGGCGTTGATATTATGGTTAAACCCCCAATTATCCCCGTATGAGGCGTTGTAGAGATCCCTTCCAAGTTCTGTATGAAAAAAGAAAGGTAGTTAGCACGCGGTGATTTGTTTGTAACCCTCGCGAAGAAGGCGATGTGAAGGTAAGATGGAATGAAGGGAGTGGAAGTAAGCGTTATGGGGTTCTGAGACGGGAGGGGTCCAAGTTAGGAGGAATGTCGATGCAGGTGTTGTGTCGGCTTAGCTAAAATCCCCAGGGTATGTCCTCGATGACGAGTTTCAGGCCCTGCTATTTTTCAATGGCGAGATCCCTTTCCACCAAACCGGTAACATGCCAGAATATCAAGAAGACTTTCCGCACATGCTTGCTGGGGAATCGGAAAGAAGCTTATGCGAGTATGCGTGCCTCGTGGAGTTAATGCGGGAACCCGACAAACGAAAGACGAATGTTTTCCGATGCTTTTCGTTGGGAGTTCCTAGTATACTAGGAAAATCGTAAGAGAATATATATTTACCTTTTCACTTGTATGACCGAAGAGGTTGTCAATAGAATCATTCAATAGTAGCTTTCGAAGGCTCGCATAATAAACCGAAGTTGTTAATAATGAGAATCGCAAAATCGTAAAATCGGTTCCACCAATCGAGAAGCTGAATGTCTCGTTGATATTCCACACTCTCGAGTCAATCGTCTTCCTAATAGTTAGACTAAGTCCTCCTTTGCCTTCGAGTATAATCGAAGACTATAATTAAATCTGATCTAGTACTATACTACTAGTACTAGTAGGAGTAGTAGTAGTAGTAGTAGCAGTAGTAGTAGAAGATGACAGATGTTTTTCGTGTTCGAGGAGTATCGAAGAAGTGTCTGAAAGATCAAGACATCAAGTGGAGACGCGAGGGAAAGACGGATAAGTCAAGTAAAGGATAGAAAAAGTGGAAGTGTAGTGTCGTAGTATTGTAATACTCTCAGATCCGTGCGGTGCGATGCGATGCGATGTGTTTCGTTGCGATGCGTTGCGTTGCGTTGCGTTCTGTACTTCCGCGAATAAATGACTTTCGAGGTCAATCCGAGCTTGCGTGCATCGAATGGTGTATGTAAGGTATGAGGTATGGATAGGTATGTACGTACGGAACGTGGGTGCGTGTGGATGCACGAAAGTGAATGGTAGGACGAAGTCGAGACACAGATGCGGTAAAGGGTGGGAAATGCAGGAAGGAAAAAAGATACCAATGCGCTCTTGCATTTGCTCTTGCATGCAACTGCTATCGACTATTATCTTATTATCCACGTTATTGGACCTGCTCGTTGTAACCCCCCATGCAGCTATGCCTAACAAAGACTCGGCAACGTTTTTATTAGGCATGATGGACCTGCGAGCCGGGAAGGGACCTGGAGCTCTAGGTACGTATTTTCTTGTATGCATATTATGGCGTTACAGGGGTGCTGCAGGGGAAAGAAGGAGTGCAAGCTTCAATCGAACCAGCGTAATTGATTGGTGGGCTTGATTGGAGCTCTAGTGTAGGTACCTCGAACGGCTGCTAATTTGACACCCACTGCGACCTAGCAGGGATAAGAGCTCGGGGTGGGACGACAGGAGACAGGGATATTCTTGCAGCTTCTCCGGGGCCTTCCCCAGTCAATAATCAACAAGGTACCAAGGTATTTCGACTGGAGGATGATCGCACAGTGACGCGTACTGTAGTCGAGAGCTTTCACACCAATTTCTCCACAACTTACAAGAGGCGTTGGCGTTTTCTCAGCTGCTCAACAACCAGCTACTCAATCATCGAATCAATCTTCAATAATGACCTCAGGTCTCGAAGTTCTGTTCGCCGACCTCGACAATAGTTTCTAGAGCGTTATTCGCTTATTCGTGATCTCACCCGCAGCTTCTGATGCCTATTCGTGAATTATTTGACTTTGCAGTCAGCCATTTTCCTTACCATTTCGTCAATCGCGTGCCTCTACAACAGGACTATCTACCCAACGCAGCACACATGGCTTGATCGGCATCTCTTGAATGGCACCGACAATGCACTTGATGGCTATGGCGTGCTGCATGCTGCGTGCTTCTCGAGGTTTTCCCGGTCTGATCACTATCTGGTCGGACGTGCATCTGTCGAGACAAAGCCACCAAAAGCCTGTGTAGGAAGAGGCGAGGCTTAATATTAAATACCTTAGTATTTATTAGAGGTATGTTTTTTTTTTTAATTATCCTATTACAGTCAGTCATCTCTACGCATTGGTCACCGAGCAGACCGAGATAATTAAGTTTAATTCCTACGATGTGCCGCCTAGCTTGGGATCGGCACGTTATATATCAGCACCACAAGAATCCATTCCTCTGACGACTTCGGGTGAATGCAGATTAAGAATCTTGCCAATAGTCTAAATCCCCTGTAAACCACAACAAATAACATCAGCACTATGATGGCTTTAGATCTGTTCGTATAGTCGGAGGGTTTGGGGACTAGTGTACCATGCGGATGAGAAACGTGGGCCGACGTAAGCAACCTAGCAGATCGTACCGCGCTTTGGCAAAATATCGAGATGGTTAGATCCCGGAGTCGTCGAGAGCCTCCCAGCGAGGAAAAGAAACCAAGCCACGGGAAATTATGCGCATCTAGATTCTAGTCACGACTCAGCATCTAAATCTTCATCCCAACTCTGGGCCATACGACTAGTTGAACGCAGCATCGATATATCTCGGGTATTCGCAACAAAAGTGGAATCGAGTACCACCTTGGAGTTCCTTTCCATGAGATTACTACTCTTAGTTGACGATGATATGCTTAAGAGGCGGAGATACACATACATTATATTATGCATATGTAAATACTTATCCATTGGTAATGACCACGATGTACGAAATAATAGACTCAATTTTGAGCCTATCATAAATTAGTAAAATGGGAATAATGAACAAGCGAACCTGTGCCTGACGTTGGTCACATATCAGGCACATGGTCAAATCCGTGGTACCCCAGCTCTATCATCAGCTACAGTGCTATAGATTGTGATTATCTTCATACATCGATATCACAATCACCTACTGAATACGTACATATAATACGTGCGTACATATAGATACTAAACCAATAGAAACGCGAACCGGTCGAACTTCGCATGCGTCAACGGTGCAACATGAAGGATCTCAACTCCAACATGGCATCTTCTATTCCACTACTCGCCGCGTTACTCCGACTGGAGAAGGCTCATTCGGCATCCCGCATGTTCTTTTCCCAATGATCATCAGGAACGAACCGTAGGGGTCCAGAAGACATCGAATTGCTCAATAGAATTGTTTCCCGGCATACGCGGGCGTGGGGTGGGCATGCAGCAGATACTAGAGCTATTGGATTTCCCAATCAACTCCACCAAAGCGCTTCCAACCGCCACAATGGCGCTCCATCCCATGCTTCAATGGATCACAGTAAAGCTTCTGCTGGGCTCGATCTCCGCCATGTTGGCCCAAAATATCGCAGATCCTTTGGTTACCTAGTCACGAGTTCTTGAGGCTTACATTATCACCACCATCGCCGGCTGGAGGCTTGAAATAAAGTGACACCTGCTCGCCACCGGATATCCCGTCCCTGAGATAGCCCAATTAAATTCAGGTATCGCGATGTAAGTAAGTATATGAGGCAATATCATAATGCCAGGCATTGGCCACGTTACGACTGACTGTCGTCGGCTGGTGTGCCACACGAACCACACCACGAGGAAAAGCAGCCGCGAATGTGCCTTTCAGCTGCTATACCGTATCCACAATGTATCAATACTGTCTGGCTGCAAGAGGCAGCACGCGAAGCACAGGTCAGGGGTAGCTCGTGACGACTTTGCTAATAATGTAAGCCCTTTCCCATCTCACCCGGTATACCTTACCTACTCTAGGTAGCTCATTGCGACATGTGCAAAACTACTAAACGTGCTCGGAAAGTTCCCAAAATCGTACATGCTTCCGGATCGTCGAAATATACTAGATCCTACGAAAGGCCCGGTGGTTCACCCGGCTCACCTACTTCCGATTTTGATTTCCTTCGGGATCAACATCATCAATCGGCTAAGGTAAACTCCAAGCCCTTTGGACGTCTTGCGCATAAGCTACCGCACAGAAGGTTCAGTTCACACCCCAACTCAACTGCAACAGCCACATCCGATGGCTTCTATAGCCAAGAATACCATATCCAATGAATATTCGAGGCGGCAAATACTCTCTACGTAGCCTCAAAGCTCGTATCTGCACTGAAGCCGCCAGCTGGAAACTATCTGGCAGTCTGGCTCCAATAACGGACGCGACGAATAACTGCAAAGATCCATCTTTTCTTCGAAAACTACCGATAAATGCCCTCGACCTGCGGAAAATGTCTTGAAATTTCGCGAAATGGTACGCCCCGCGATGCAAGTCGCCTTGGCGTGACACCCCTCTTGTAGCTCTAGATGAGGCGTCTAGCCCACGCTGCACGGCTCGCAGCAAGTCACACGAGCCCGTTGAAATCGTTGGATCGTGCTACTGTACGGATGCAGGAACCAACAATGCTTTAGCAGAGCATTGGCCACCCTGCCTGCCATATGGGAAGTTTTGAGTGCCCAGAGAATTAATTTGTGATTACGAGCGACCGCATCCTTACCCCTTTTGAGATGCCAATCCGGGGGGGTAGAGCCGAGAACCCCCTAGTGTCGTCACAAATTTTTTTATGATAGGACGCGCCTTATTATAACCTATATTTACGTACACGGCAACATAATGATATGCATGCAGAGTAGTTGCAGAGAAACCGACGGGAAACGACGTCACATTATGCGACAACGCTACCAAGAAAGACAAAAGTACATCTGTCACTACAGATTTGTTCGACAGCGACTCTATCATACCATTGTACCTACAGTATACAATGCAACAAGCATGATTCGCATCGAATTCCATCGAGGTACCGTACATGCATTTTCTCTCCAATTCTTCCTCCCTGTAATGCACCCACCAAGCCCTATCTTACTCGGGTAGCCTATTGGGTCTATGCCATCCCAGGGACCGATCCAACAGCATGCAAGATTACAGAACCCCCCACCTAATCCCACAAGCTCCGCGTCCAGAAACTGAACCACGCCAAATGATGTACTGGACAAAAGTCTAGAATACTACAAGTGAGACCGGCATAGAATTGCTTGGTGGGTAAGCAAGTAGGCTGGTAGGACGCCATAGTAAAATTTCGGCCGAGTGATAACCCCTAATATGAAAAGAATTCAACGACGTTTGACGGTAACGTTCTACGAAACACATCCGATTCCTAGGCCTCGGCATGTGAGAATGCGATGTCTGTGCGCTGTTTTTTTTTCTTTTCTCCTCTAGCTTCTGATTTACACATCACCATTTCCAAAAACGCAGCCAAAACTCCAAAGCTCTAGAGCTAGAATGATTTAGCTGCATACACAGAATCAACGATCGATTTTTCGGGAAGAATACCGCTCCATACTGTCCCGGAAGGATCCCGTTGCTGTCATAACACTGTGTGATAAGTTGAAAGGATGGTGACGGCGCAAGTCTAACGCCATGCTTACTTCAAGGTCCATCCTTGAAGATCGAAACCGCCGTACACTAAGCCAAATACGCGTAATTCTCAATTGCACATTCGACCTCGAGCCGTCCGGGTGTCGTATCTTGTTCGGCGGCTCATCATGAACTCTGAAGAATCGCGATTGGTGTAGAATGTCTTACAGAAATGTCTCATAAATTCATTTCTCTCTAGAAAGTTCTTAGCAGATCCTCTTTCGCTTCATTAACTAAATACATCATAGGCCTATACTTCCCGTGCCTCTGGAACGTCTATGAAGACACTTTCGGTTCCGTTACTGAGGAAAGAACAGCGAAAACTAATCTATCTGTGGCTGTGCCTATTCCCAGCATCTCGTCCCTGGAAAGTACGAGACTACTAGGGTCGTCAACTCCCGTATCCGGACATCTGGGCCGTTCTGAGACTTGATTGTTACCTATCTCTCTGTTCTCTTTTCCTAACGAGAGCAATCTGCCTTTCGAGAAATTCCAGGGGCAACGCTAGCCAGGGCTATCCAACCCTTTGGGCCTGCTTGACAACAAGCTGCATCTTTCCAGACAAGGTCTATGTTCTAGAGTAATTCGATTTTGATTTGCTTCTTGCTTCAAATGGTTCCGTCATTATTACAGAGATCCTGCGAGGAACCTCTTTCCCTTTGATCGTAGGCATTTATATTTGCGCAAATTACGTACGCTTATCTGAAACTCCGACATCACTCAGTCCTCAGTAATGGTCAGGCGGCTGAAGGATGCTGGCTGTGCGGACATCCCCCCTAAACTGTGTAATTATCCTTAGTTCTGCGTGAGGCTTTTTGCTTCTTCCTACACCACGAGGCGGGCTCACATCGTATGCAGTCGTCCCGTGTTACGATGTCTCAAGCAAACGTGCAAACCATGTAGCTCGAATTCCGTAATATGTCGTACAATGATTTCGTATCGGACCGTCATTCGTACGATCTTTCGAATCCGAAGCATCTGAGGGTATTATCTAATCCTTACCTCACATACCGAATAGTGCTCGATTCCACAGCTCCTCAAGACACCGACTTCTAGACCAATAGGATTTTGAGATCCCTTTCCTGACCACTAGTAAGTCTTGATTTGTTCCCAGCAGGATTAATCCTTTCGCGGTTTACTTCCTCCCTGAGGCAGCGAGAAGACATCATTTACCCAGAGTCCATAGCATTGTCTGCCTTAATTACATGTATTCCACATAGTAATCTTCCCTGAGTTCTACTGTATTCTGAAGTACAGCTCGCGCCTTCATTACCGAAAAAAAGAAAGAAAAGAACCCGTCATTAGCGCTGGAACTACAGACTTCCCGTCCCTCCATTTCTATTAGGTATCCGCTAGGTTCGAACCACTAGATTCTATATTTGCATCATGATAGTGGTGGCTGGAAAGGAACTAGAATGTACTCGAAGTTCGTTAGAAGCCAAAGAAAACGGCATCGGGAATTGACCTGTAGAACCTGACCAATAAAACTCCTCCTCGTCAAGCATGGCACAGGCCAACACGGGTTCTCTGAGACATTCGAAGGAACCACACATCGCACGAACCTACCTACCACTTAATTTACAACGTGGGGAGGGCGTGAGCTGAAATGAGATATAAGCAAGAGGCGGGTTCCCGTACTTAATCGTTGACGTTGGCGTAGCCTAATGTCTCGAGCTGAGAGCGCCCATCTCGAATACTGTAAAGGTTGGCCTGACGATCGCAAGTTTGCGGGAACTGGTGGCCTTTGCTTCCATCCATATCGCTTAGTTGACCGCTCGGCTGCTCTCCAGCGCTGGGTCTAGGCGCCATCTGGCGTTAAATTCAAAACCGCTATATTCTTTGCCTGGTAGCCAATAACAACCACAATTTACACAACACCGGTCATTGACGGAATTCCCGTCGCGCCATCCACTCGATGACCGCCGCAACGCAATGACAATTTGGATTAGATAGCTCTACAGACTAGATTAAGTTAGGTACATCGATCTCGCGGCAGCGGCTCTACAAAAGCCGTGACATACATACTCGGCAGACCTTTGGAGGGATGATCGCTCCAGGGATGCCGCTAATGCGGACAACTCGGATCTGGATCTCACTCACATCCATCACCAACCAAGCCTGGATGATGCATGAACGTGTGCACGGCCTCAAGCATAAGCACTTTGGGTTTCGCGTCTTAGGTAACGAAACTAGACATGATACCGGGAGCACAATATGACATACTTTGTCGGCTTGTTTGATTCTCATATCTGCTCGGAGCGGGTTGCCATTCCAAATCACTCGCAAGTAAAACCGTCGTGCCGATGAGCTGTTGGAAGATAACCGGCTTGCTTGGCAAACATAACCACAACCATTTGGTAATCCTGACGGGTGGGCTGGTTGGCGTATGCCGGCATTTCCGAATAGTTTGCCCAAGACGGTTTAGAGTGGCGGTCTATCTTCACCCGTACCTGCAAATGAGAAAAGGGGTGTTTCCAATGAATATTCCAACTTCCACATTCAAGAAGGGCTTAGTTGAACTTGGCCTAATAAGTAAAACCTGCCAAATCCTCAAACTTCCCGTCGCAGTACGGTACAAGGCTGAATCCTCCGTGATACCCCATAATGCCACGCGAGCAAATGCAGGTACGCGAATAGCCACGAGGACGAGGTGATTCCCAATCTAAAAAAAACCAATTTGCCCGGCTTTCTTTTTTAGGTAGGTCTTCAAGCAAAAAAAAAAAAAAAAAAAAAAAAACACGGAGACGAGGTGGCCGCGGCCGCATCCTCTGCAACCCTCTATCTAGCCTCTTAACGTTCCTGAAGATCTGTATATTGCCTGCACCTGCGCTTGCAGTGCCGATCTTCAACGGACCCCATACATAACGTTAAAAAGTTCGAACCCACAATGTCGGTAGATATGTAGAACTCCCCATTTAGGCTGCTGCTACTACTACTGCTACTACTACTACTACTACAACATGAACATGATGGTGATGATGATGCAAGTTCACATAGCCGAATAACTCGTCAAAAGAGCCGAAAGCTTAAGTCCCGGTTATTGATAGCTTAAATAGATTACCAGCCGTCTACGAATACGATTACGTTTACGTGCATTGGTAGGTAGGTAGGTGACATTATGAATTATATATTAGTAGAGTAGTATGGAAGCTTTTTATTGTATCTACTGCGGCGCATATACGAATGCGAGCTGGTCCACCTCGTCGCCGTCTTGGCCCAGGAATCCGACGATGCCCCAGCCTTCCGGCGCCGTAAACGTCGTGCAGTCCGACGTCGAGGTTCCGGCCGAGAGGGTCTGCCCGGTGCTCGTCGTCGCGAGGATGTAGAAGTTGCGCGTCTCGTCGTTATACTTGCCCTGGCAGAGCTGTGCGCTAGTCCAGTACTCATCGCTGCCGAGAGTCAGGGTCGCGACGTCGCCGCCAGAGCCACCGTGTGTGAAAGCTGTGCCGTCGGCGAGCGTCAGTCCCACGCTGTCCAGACGTTTGGCGCCCCTGAAGGTGAGCGTGCTGGCCTTTGGCGACGTCTTCGAGGAGAGGGTTGTGACGTCGCTGAACCAGGTGCCGTGCGGTCCGCCCCAGAATCCGGATTGGCGCAGAGAGGAGCCGGCCGACCAGGTGAAGTTTACAGTGACGGGATTGTGGTCGGACAGGATGCTGCCGTTGGCCTGCAGGAACTTGGTGCTCTCGTAGTTCCAGTACGTGGCGGCCAGGTCGAGGGTCGGGCTGCCACGGTAGAAGACCTTGTCGACGGTCTCGCACTCGTTGGTCGTGCTCGGGTTGTCGCAAAGCGTCTCGGTGTCGGGAATGACGCCTCCGCGGATAAGCTCGATCCAGGTGTCCGCGAGGCCGTTCTGCTCGGAAAAGATGGTGATGCCGTCGGAAGGCCTGGTGTATCGGCTATTGGTGTCGCCAAAGACGAGGACGGCGTTGCCAATGCTGCTAGTGTCGATGGCGTCTGCCACCTGCTGCAGGTTGGCGGCGCGAGCCGTTTCGTCCTCATCTTCTGTCCCAGCATCGGTGTGCAAGTTATAGACGTCGACGTAAGCCCCGTCGTCGATCACAGCTCGCATGAAGGTGTAACCCTTCGGCGTTAGGCAATCCGCACTCGATGCATCACTGCAGATATCCCATTTGACGCGTTCGAAATCAATCCAGTCGAAGTTTGCCAGTGTGTTCAGCCCGGAGCCGAAAGGAACCCCACCGGAAGTAGCCGTCCGGTACGGGTGCGTATCCGTCTCATATACAGAGGCGTGGTAATTGAAGTCCTTGCCATTGCGATTAGTTTAATGTTCGTTTTTTCTCCGCGATGTCAAGGGCTTCGCTACATCGACTCTCAGACCTCTGTTTCAATGGGAAAGGGAGAGCACCAGCACAGTACAGGGGCGCAGTACAAACAAGGGTTTTCTCGTTGGTTTCAAAATCCCAATTCCACGTATCACGCATGCAGGAAGTATGTAGGGGATCGCTTACCTCCTGGACGTGAATTATATCATACCCGTACTCCGCGAACTTGGAACCGATCGTCTCCGAGTTGGTGGTTTTGTCTCCTGGAACCTCGTTGCCGTTCAAGAATGCTGGCAGACCTGCGACATTCATGCTCAGGATGTTGAATTCACCACTGGTGGCTGCCAGCGCATTGCCGGCTAGCAGAGCCAGGGCGCTGGCTGAGATGGCAAGGTTACCGATCTGGCACGACATCTCTACGGTTGAGGATAAAGCGTTGAAAACCTCATCTTGATTGATTGCGCAAATGGTATATTATCATTTATATGTTCTGCTATCTATCTAGGCCATCTTGGGCAACGAACTCGTATAGTATCTTTGCATAAGATAATTAATCTCTTGAGTTGAAGAAGGTCGTACCCATGAAATCGTCATCTCCATTCGCTCGGCTCCCAATTACCGCAATGGGGACTTATACCGGCGCCGGTCTTCCACAGGCCACCGCCAATGCAACGATCACAATTATTTAGCTGCTGTAAACGTCCCCTGCCGCCAGGCGATTAGGCCTTTCTTTCAGCTCATGCTCGTATTTATGGCGATGATTGGATGCGACTTTATAGAAGCTTACGCATACCTTTTCCTTGCTGCTGGTTATCTATGAGATCTATTCATCTTCAAAGTATAGCTGCCAATCGCTACTGCACGTGGAACAAATAGTTCATAGAAAGCATAATTAAACTTGGTGAATTTGGTGCCATTTCTATAAGTCGCATGAAGACAGGATGATCCTGTAAAATGCTATGCTTTAGACCCCTAAATGCTAGCTTAAAAATCGCAACGTAGACGCTTCGGGCTGCTGTATTCTGATTTCAATACACTGGCTGATGCGAGGCGAACGATACCTTTAATCAGCAATCTACCTCATACTTACTAAAAGACCCTATGCAAAGACCACCTACGCACGTTCTCCGGGTGTGAGGTTATCGTCAACCCAGAGAGTAGGGCTCACCAAACTGGGATAGAGAACATGGGAGAAGAGGATCTTATGATGATCTGTCGCAAGGTTAACTTTTGACATCAGACTATGGCAGTTTCAGGCTTCAAACATGCACGTCCCTTCACCACGTGCTGCACCGCACCGACGGCAAACATCCATCGAGTCTTGAAATATCAAGTTTTGGGGCGGCACGGACTACGAACCGGCGAAACCGGAATCCGGTTTTCAGAAAGGGAGACCCTTATCCTTACGTACCTACATCTATCTACAACTGCGCCAAGTCGGACATTTCTCCGTCGCGTTCCTTACCAGTAACGACCCAAGCTTGCGGTGCTATGAATCAAAACATCTAAAGACTTCAGATGGTTTCCAGAATCCAGGTCTCCCTGAATCTTTTTTCTCCGAAGGTGGGCATCTTGAATAACGAGGAGGGGTCAATTCCAATCGCGTTTGGCGTAGAGACAAGTGAGATCATGAATGCTGCGAATAAAGTGTTTGCCACGGACGGCATGGCTGTGATAATGCACTCGATGTCGATAATCTGACCACGGTGCTTTGACCTGACTTCTCCCCCTCAGTAGCATCTCCCAGCGTCACACGCTCTGCTTTAGAGGCTTGTCCAAGATTCTCGTGGACCCCCAGTCGCCTAACGAACCTGCATAGCGAAACTAAACCCTCTGAAGGAGAGATCTTCAGCAGCAAGGCACAGGCCTTTTACGTTCGTCACCCCACTCCGCACGCGCACGGCCGCATGAATCTGGCCGTAATACGATGAGATGAAGATACCAAAAGCGTGCTATATTTCCGTGATGCTCGTCATGCGGAATTGATCTCGCCTTATGGGGGGGGGGGGGGGGGGGGGGGATATGTCTATCTTTCGCTGACGCAAGGAATTGAAAAGCCCCCGGACTTGGCTACACTTTTGAGAGTCAATACTAGAAGAGAGTCCGCAAGCTATATCCTCAGCTCACTGCGGGCTTGCGGTATCGGTGTGATGAGATGAAGTTATTTACACAAGCCCAGCTATGTAGCAGGTCATGCGCACTAAAAGAGGCCTATCAATCTCATGGCGTCCATCCTACTACTCCTATCACACCGCTGAGTTAATGCCTTACGACTCGGGTCCCGCCTTCTGAAAGCCCGAGATCTGGTCACGGATCAGCAAAGGCCTCTAGGAAGCTGTCATAGCGAACAATCTGATCTTGAGAACCCCTCTTGTCTTCTCTCACCCCACTGTCTGTGTGGTGCCCCTTGCCCTCCTCCCCCCCCCCAAGGTCCACGATTATGTATACGTACATGTACACTATCTCAAGTCTGCTCAGCATCATACAGTGCGCATGTAATATTGGGGTGTTGCCCCTGCATTGAGCATCGTGCGGCCGCCTCACTGACACTCGGGATCAATAGAGAACCAGTTCTGAGGGAGGCCTGGAGCCGAGGGGCCCCTGCACGCTGCAAGATGCGGGGTGAGCCATGCCCAAGCCCGCACCATCTACGGGCGGTACTCGACCGCTAAGCTCGCTATCTAGCGAAGCTATTGCCGACTCGGCGCGCCCTTTAGGCCGAACGAGCTTTGATGTTCCTAGGAGATGCGCAGTGTGGTGAGAATTCCGCGCGGTTCTGCGGACGCGTCCACCACGTTAGTCTAGAAATTTGGACCCAACAAGACAAGATGCTAACCGGCATTTGCAGGACACCATCGAATTAGTTAGGTCCACCTGTCATTATTTTCCTCCCACGCAAGCGTGGCACCGTTGATGCCGTACTAATATAGTTAGAACCCACCTGTCAAATTCTGGTTCCTGCTAATACCTGTAAGTGGTACCATACAATTTTCTTGCTTGGTAGAAGAGGGTCAATCGAAGATGGCGTATTGATAGACAAGCAATATCGTTGCTTTCGTACATACCTAACCTAGGATTTTCTACCTACACACAGACGCCGGCGCTTATTTCCCACATACTGTGTTCCTCTATGGGCGAGAGACCCATCTATATGCTCTCGGGCCCTCAACTATATTGAAGCAATCCTTGTACTAGTATACCAAGAACCATGTGGAGAGCCTCGAGGGCGTGTACATAGAGAAGGGTATGGGGGCCAGATGATGGGCTATCAAGTCTTGTACTAATCCACTTAGAGTAAACGTCGTGGCCGGTGCTCTGTTTCCCGGTCAAAGGCATGAAGCGATGACCCTTGGCGCTTCACATGTGAGAAGACTAGGAATTCTATCGCGCAATCAAACACGAGGACGGGGTGGTATGAATGCGTTTTGAGGCTACTTAGGTGAGAAGAGACCACGTGCGAGACAACGGGTCCAACAGAACCAGTACCTACGAGCTAAGGGATTTTGACGAGAGCAAGAATGCTGTCAAAATACTTACCTCCTGGGACTGGCCAACGGGTGAGTACGCTGTTAGGATTTCAATTGGTACCGAATAGCCATTTGTAAAAGATAGCAAGTAAGGCGATGAGACGTGTTCAAGTTACTATTGCCATGCGTGGAGGACTACAAAAAGGAGAAAAGCAAAAATGCATCAGCCGCGAATCGAACGCGGGGCCCATCGATGGCAACGATGGATTTTACCACTAAACCACTGATGCTGGGTAGAAGGACTCGTAGTCGTTTCTAGATGAAAATTTGTGTGTTGTTGGTGTTGATAGCTTAAAACGGACTGTGACTTATTATCCCCACTGGTGGTCTAGATCTTCTCTAGAAGACCAAGCTACGACACTAATTGGCATATCGTGTACTATCTGTATAAATTAAGGGCGCCGCTAACCAAGTCATCTTCTAGGCTGCGATGTTCGGATTGAATTTTTGAGTCAATGGTTAAGACGATATTGTGTAACATGATCCGACAGAAGAGCGTCCCGACGACTACCTATCTACCTACCTAGGTATGTCTATGATTAGGCATTGATAGGAATCACTTAACAAGATGGCATTGAGGCTTAGGTGACAGGAATATGTAATATGATGGGACCTACGGTGTAGACCAGTAGTCATAAGGTTTTCTATCCTAAAGTCTCAGGTCCCCCTTTTCATGGGTTTGAGGTTATTCTATGAACATTAGTTTATATGCGTACTAATAGATTATCCCTAATAATGACCGAGGTAAACAACCTTCGAACAATACATCTAGCTTCATAAGCTCGGGGCTTAAATGGGTGTTGACTAGCACGATCTGATAAAACAATTCTGTACCTGTCTGTGCTAAGCGGCCAAGGATGCATCCACCCTAACATCAGTACCGAAAATAAATCTTCGTGTGTTCTGACGCCACCAATTAACGGGAATAACTTCACAATAGTACCTAGGCGAAAGAGCACCTCCCTGGAATTTCTTTAAGCAACCCTTAAAAACTCTCGAAGGAAAATCTTCGAGTGGCTGTGTGATAAGTTTGCTCGAGACCGAAGTCCATTGTTCGTGGCTCTTTCTTCGAAGCTGGGATCTCACCGAATGTATGCTTTCGCACTAGACTAGACCTATCCGCTGATATCTTAGACATAACACCAAGAGGCATGACATATATGATGTCCCTCTTTGCTGCTAGATGGCTTTTACGGAGGCTGTCATCGCTTCTGACGGCGTCGTATACCACCTCTACTTTTCGCCGTTTGTCAGGGCCCGGACTTATTTTATAAGATCAGGGGCATTCTGGTTTACCAGAGTTATCCCCAGCGACCTGACGTAGTACAATTTGGATGGCGGGTGTCCTGCCCATCTTGATCCCGGTTTGAATACCTATATGGATAATCTCTATTCCAACGCCGCTGTTTGCTGAGTCGATCAGTATACCGGGAACAGGATGAATATCAACTCCTGTACGCTTCAAAAGCCCCCATGCTGTTATGTAATTTAGTGCGAGAACGCTTACTTTGATCAGATCGTCTGTTGGTTCGACTCCGATAATGTTGTCCAAAGGTGTTTTGATTGAAGTGGTAAATATGGTAGCTAAGAGTTTTGGTAGAAGTTTAGTAATTCAGCCACTTGAATTCCTTCAAGGCGGTAGACATAAATCACAATACCAATGGAATTGAATATACTTTTGAGAAACAGCTAGACAATTATCTACCCTCCTCTCCCAGACTACCCTTTGGTATAGCTAGAAATGGATTGGGATCGAAGGGAAGAAAACCATCTACCTACCTAGGCTTTCCATAACATAATCGAGACCTGTCGCCTGATGTCTGATGATGGCCCAGGTTTGTCGAGCATTTGTGGATACAATATCGAAATTAATGTACGAACAATTTGAGTTGGTCATCAAGTCCTTTCACAGCACTCCAAATCTGATCCAACATCACTTTCGTTAAAGGCGCTGAAGTCTACAAGGACTGGCAAAGATTCCTCCCACCTAGGGTTCCTCTATTATTCCAACCATTGACAGCTATCTTAGGATACTAAATTTGGGGTTGCAGTTGCCCCTATTTACATGTCAGTCGCCCAATGCCTCCCAGCACCGGCGTGTGAACTTCATCTACACCCGTGTAAAAGGGAAAGGCTCTAGGACTAAACTCGATCGTTTAGTGGATTATAGTGAAGCGTAAGTCATATCTTGATATTTGATATTATGAAGGTATTGACCAATCATCTGATCGGCGGCCGTACTTGGAGTTCATCAACAGGAGCCTCACCCGCAAGTCTATCTCCGCGTACATGTTTTCGATATAAATAGAATGTCAATCTTGAACAGGTAAGTACAGTATAGTTCCTGTCATCTCGTCATCGAGAGTAAAGCTTAGGTCCATCCACACATACGAGAATAGAAAGACAACTCTTCTCCAACCCAGAAACCACAATCAAGCTAGCTCCAACCACCACGATATGTCAATGGTGCGCATAAAGAGGCTCGTGAAGACGAATCATGGGGTAATACGGACGACGTGTGGAGAAATGAGGAGAAAAATCAAGACCTCACCCCGGCCACCCCACAGGCAGCTAGACCAGATGCGACCCTAATAACAGCTACCAAGCCCATGACAACATATTTCCATGAATCGGGACAGGTCTGGGCTGTGTGGACTCGACCGGATGCAACCGTCTTGATTTGCTCGACTAAAATCTGGGGTGCCATGGGGGGAGGGAGCTCTTTGAATTTTCCGGAGCTGTTCGGCGGAGAGCATAGCGATGCATCTGAATTGGGGTTTAACCGGAAGGCCCGAATGCAGGTGTATATATAATTTGGAAGATCGGAGAGAGAGAGAGGTAGATAGATATTAATCGAATGCAGATCTCCTTGAGCTCTGGGAATCTGGTTGAATCTCTCATCACCAGCGAACATGTTGCTCACCGAACAATTCCTAGCGGCCAGCCTGGCTATCGCGTCGCTACCCTTCACAGTTTCCGCAAGGCCGCAAAAAGCCGAAGTGAAAGAGCTCGCGGGCGTCACCATCTTCACTCCGCCCTCCACATACACAGACCCAAGAGTACTATACGCGCGAACGGCACAGCTCCCGAACAACGACATCCTAGCGACGTGGGAGAACTACAGCCCGGAGCCGCCCGCGGTGTACTTCCCCGTGTACAAGTCCAGCGACGCGGGCGCGACGTGGACGGAGCTCTCGAAAGTGCAAGACCAGGGGTACGGCTACGGCCTGCGGTACCAGCCGTTCCTGTACGTCCTGCCGGAGGACTTCGCAGGGCACAAGAGGGGCGACGTGCTGCTGGCCGGGTCGTCGATCCCGACGGACCTGTCAAGCACGCAGCTCGACATCTACGGGTCGGCCGACGGCGGAAAGACGTGGGAATTCCTGAGCCACGTGGCCGCGGGCGGCGAGGCGCGGCCTAGCAACGGGCCGACGCCCGTCTGGGAGCCGTTCCTGCTGCTGCACGGGGGCAGGCTGATCTACTACTACTCGGACCAGCGCGACGCGAAGCACGGCCAGAAGCTCGTGCACCAGACGACCACCGACCTGAAGACCTGGGGGGCGGTTGTTGACGACGTGGCGTACCCGACGTACAGCCAGCGCCCCGGCATGCCGACGCTGGCGCTGCTGCCGAACGGCCAGTACATCTACGCGTACGAGTACGGCGGGGGCCCGAACCCGGCGAACTCGGGCACGTTCCCCGTGTACTACCGGCTGACCAGCGACCCGGAGGATATCAGCAGCGCTGCGCACCACGTGCTACGAACGACCGATGGTACCGTGCCGACCGGCTCGCCGTATGTCGTGTGGTCGTCGGCCGGCGGGGAGAACGGGACGATCATCGTGTCGTCCGGGTGCTGTTCGGAAATTTATATCAACAAGGCGCTCGGGGCCGAGAACGCGTGGACGAAGGTCTCGACGCCGGAGGGGACCTCGTATACGCGGTCTCTTCATGTCTTCCAGGAAGATCCGAGCTCGCTTTTGATTGCGGGTGGTGGTCGTCTGCCGCCGAGCACGACGAACAGGGTCACTACTAGTGTTATGAAAGTCCCGTAGGTAATCTGCGGTTGGGAATTCTGTCGTAGAGATAGTGGAATAAAATTTGAATTAACTAATGCTCTGTACCTACTGAAAAGGAAGGATATAAGCTGCTGCAGTACTCGAACGCCCTGTCCACGTCACTCACTCCCGTATACCTCGTAACCCAACTTCAATATTACCAGGCACTGTCCCTAGTAAAGCTCTATCGGTCTTGAACGGCCCGTAACCTCATGTCTATTATTATTAGTCACCATCTCATGCGTATTACTCAAAGTCTGCATCTCCGGCTGGAACTGCTCCCACATCTCCGCCGGGGGCTTGGGGGGCTCCCAAGGGGTCACGAGTTGGGGTATGTCATTGCTTTGCTGCTTCTTCTTCGCGTTGCTATGCCGTCTCCAGTACCAAAGGCCAACTCCTATCGCGATTAGAAGGGGAACTCCCAGCCCAATGCCAATACCGAGTTCTACGTCCAGTTGTGAAGATGCCCCGCTTTCACTCGCGCTCGTTGCGGCACTCGGACTTGTAGAAGCGGATGATGACGATGATGATGACGATGTCAATGACGACGAGGATGTCGAGGAGCTTGTTGGGGTGTCGGTCTTGGACGCGATAAAGTCGTCCCGCTGCCACCGTATGTTGATAGCCGCAGCGTTGATGAGAATGTTGCTAAGCACCGTGACCTTGCTTACTTGGTTGGAGAGATCAGGGACGGTCACCGAGACGGATGAGATAGCCACCGACGTGCACGATAGCGTGGACCACGTTGCCGTCGGGTCTGGTGCTTGTGCGCAGGCGTACCCACTACGTAAACCGAGACGGTTAAAAACTACCTAACCTAAGGTAAGGTATGTAGATAGGAGGCTTTCATCTCTCAACTTACAGCGGACAGCATGTAGCCCTTGTCTCGGTAAGACTCCCTATAGCGTCGACCCACCCGCAAGCAGAAAACCAGCCGGAAGGGCAAATGCCCGGCGAGTAGAAAGCGGACAGCGTCTCGAAGCCCGCCGGATAGCACGCGGACGTGTCGCTAGGACCAAGACTGTGGTATTGATACGCTGATGTGTTGCCATCACCTAGGGTCTGAGTCCAAACGAGGCCGGAAATAATCGAGTTGCAGCCGGGACCCGGCGTGAACTGTGTTGTCAACGGTCCGAGGTATGACATTGTTTATTATCGTCAGCTAAAACTTGCATGACAAGAGTGTTGGTATTGGTAGACGGGCTGATAGCTATGGAAATAAAACATGACTAGCTCATAGGAAATAGAGCGAAGGGGTAGGACCAAAAGTCGGATCCGTGTCGAAGGGGATCGTAATAGAGGTATATAATCTCTCCCCCCCTTTTTCTTTTTCTTTACCTTGGCCCAATCCGTTCCTGTCCTACTAAAATCATGCAGATATATTTCAAGGCTTGCTAAAGAAAGATATCTCCGCTTCAGGCAGGCGACCCTGATCCTTCCCTTTCATTAATTCCCATGGGCATACCGAAGAACCTCATTCGTTCGGCACCCGCCTCGAGCCGTCCCGCCCTCAAACCTCATGTGTCACCGCATATGTAGGTAGGTCTTTATCTGGGCACGTACAGCAGGAGGTAAGCACGGCCAGACCTGTCACCGGCGCAGGAGTCGCCTGGATATACCTTGGCCTTGGGCCGCAGGCAGGTGCCTGCATGTATGCATGTATACTTCTTCAACCTTGGGGGCAATCTATGTGCGACTGGTACAATTTTACTATACAGATCTATTTTAATCCACCTATCTGCATCCATATCTTGCGCCACCCCATTCATCTATACAATACAATACACATATACCCCCAAACCCAAACCCAAATTCAAACCCAAGCCCATTTCCCTCTAATTCGGCGAAACATGAACCTGCCAATACCGTCTCCAATCAAACCACTCGCCCCCAACCTCCCTACTCTCGCCCTGCGCCGGCTTCCAGACGCCAAACCCGCCGCCCTCATCGTAAGCCGGGAACTCCGCCTTCTCGCGCAGCAAACCGCGCATCTCGCCCGTGCTCAGGAACCACAGAAAGTCCTCCGCGACGTGGACGTACTGGCGCAAGCCCTCATGCACGTCGATCCGCGCGCCGGTCGTCCAGCTCAGGAGAAGCGGCTCGAGGAGCGGGGCGTCGGTGACGGAGGGGTGCGAGGTGCCAAGCGAAGTCGCGAACCAGGACGGCGTCCCGCGCAGGACGTTGTTCTCGACGACGTCGCGGACGGTGTCGAAGTGGGTGCGCGCGTCGTAGAAGACGCCTCGCTTGCTGCTCCACGAGTTGCTGTGGACCACGAGCACGGGCACGCGGATGTCGTCGTTCAGGCGGCCGCTGGACTTGCCCGGGTCGAGCACGATGGCGCCGCGGAAGGGCCGCGACGACGAGCTGGGCCCGCCGCGCAGCGCTTGCATGGCGCCCGTGGCGCCGTAGCTGTGGCCCGCGATGACCATCTCGTCCGTGTTGAGCCGGGCTTTCCAGGATTTGAAATCTGCACCTTCGTGCCGTGTGTTCTTCTTGTACACCTTGTCGCCGTGACCTTCGTTGAGGAGTTTCAGCACTCGAACTGTCTCTTCGATCTCCGCTTCTCGGAAGTCCAGCTGTACTCTCTTGAACTCGTCGATCGTCAACTCTTTCCCACTCGCGGATTCTACCTCAGCCACACTGAACGTAAGTCTCGTCTGATCCGGCTGTCCGTGCTTCATAATGATCGACCCGGGACACGAACCATCTCGATGCTCAAGCAGCGCGACCACATACCCCCTGGAAGCCAACTCCCCCGCGTAGTGCGTGTAATCAGTGCGACTGCTCGCCATGCCGTGCGAGAACACGATAACCGGATGTCCACCCTTCACGATCTGGATCACCTTCTTAACCTCCGTGTCGTCCTTCGGAACATCCGGGTCCTCCACCACCGCGCTCGCGAGATCCGCCAGCGGCACGTCGACCTGTGCCGGGATTTCGATCCCGCCAACGAGCCCGGCCACAGCCCCGGTCATGATCTTGTTCATGACGAAATTATTCATGTGCGCAAACTTCGCATACCCCTCGGCCGTAGCCGAGACCGGTTTGGGGATCCAGTGGTGTTTCGGCTTGTGACTAGCCGCATTCTTCACCGTGGGATAGTACAGCGTGAACAGCACCGTCTCCAGCGTAAACGCATTCTCTTTTGTCGCTTTGAACCGCACATTATCAATGACGCGCGGCGACGAAAGCGGGATCTCGACGTCGACGGCGCCGACCGGGTACGGGCCGCTGTACGCCGGGAGCGGATGGGCGAACAGTGGCTGTGAGAAGATGTAGCAATACGCGACGTAGAGGCCGACCAGAGAGCATACGACATATCGCCATGTGAGTCTCGGCCGGAGACTACGCGGAACCTTGGGTGCCATTTGCGGTGGTGGCGGCGCTGCCTTGCCCGTTGTTGAAGCTTCTGGGAATGATTCCATGGTTACATCGAACCGAGGGTAAAGTATGAAGAGGTTATTGATTGGTAGGTGAAGTTACATTGCAGTTGAATAAGTACCTAAAGAAACCCTGGCAATATATCCAAGTTGATGGTTATGATGTAATACCTACTAGGCTAATGGGTAGTACCTCCCTCCTATATGTAGAACCCACTAATTACGCATATGGCTTGCGATGCCATAACTTATCTGGTAGTTTCGTCTCGATTTTTTATAAAGAGACGAACTAAACTCTATTTACTTGGTCATCGTTTATCTCAACTTCCAAGTTTAAGTTTATCTAGATTTCACGAATCGAGTGCGACCTGGTCTGATGTAGAAAAAGGTTGGTTTCTTGAGACTGACGTCATGCTAGACTCGTAGACTGAGACCAATCCGGCTGGTTGCTTGCCACCGAAGACTAAAACTAAGTTGAGATAGCTGGGGAAAGGCAAATGAAAAGAAATAAATGGTATTATAAGTTATACAATAATGTCTTCTATAGAATTAGTATAGAATTAATGAGAAAAGGGTAATGTAACAATCCACGATATGTGTTATTCATTAAATTAATCCAGCCCGATGGGCGGCGTTATTATACAGCGGTTGGCGTATATGTACACGATTAAAGCCAATTGACGCTCTGTAGCCTGCCCCCCAGTTCCCATCCAATAATGTCAACAGACCTTTAGGTCACCTTTTGTACTCCGGTAAACCCTTATTCACCTGTCCCTATGTTGAGTGCCCCCGATGCCACACCAAAGTAACCCAACAAGGCATTGTGCCTCGGATAGAATACGTAGCTAGGTATTCTGCATCATCTTCCCCATGCTTCTTTTAATGCGCCAACCCCGCCGATGTTTACTCCTCAGTACCTAAGTATGAACGAGGAATTCCCAAACTAAATACCTAGGAGATGCCTCAGAAACTGCTAGATTCTTCCCCTACCGACCACTTCCCGTCCTAGGATCTCGAACTCTCCCGATTCTGCCGTCCGGCGTCGCTCCATGATCCATCGGGTTTCGCCGCTGTCTTCCTCTTTCGTGTACGAGATGCTGTCTGCGCTGCCTCTGTGTCTATGTCCCATGCCTGGTCTCTTCTGCGAAGGCCCACCGATTGTATGACTCATATTCTCACTCAGTGGCCTTGGTTTAGCACCTGATGTCGATATACTCGCCCCTCTGTCATTTGTTCTTTTCTCATCCAGAGGACTAAGCTCTTCGTCTTCGAAAACGGGTGGACATATTGAAGATGACTGTAGGGGCGAGAAGACCGGTGCGCTTATTGGAGACGTGGCGGAGGTGGGGTTGGAGTTGGATGGCACGTTAAGCGGAGGTATGGCGTTGTTTGGTATTCCAGGCATCGTCATGGTCAAGGTCGGGCTTCCCGCGTCACTGCCTACTCCTGTTGAATCTTGACTGTAAATAGAAAATGCAGAGTTCTTGCGTCCGTGCGATATGCCAAGCGGGTCTTGACCCCATGGACTTGTAGCGCCGTTTCTATCACTAGGAGATCCATCTCGTGAACTAACCAGAGAAGCTTGAGAGCCACCCCATGCTTTCGAACGTAGACGAAGCAGGGCAGATAGAGTCATGTTATCGTCGTCGGCCATCATCGCCAGTTGGGCTAAGCCGGGGCTTTGTAGCGGCCCGTTAGGATTCGCGCTTTGAGGTACACCTAAGCTCATGATCGAGTTTCGATTCGAGTACTCGGAACGCTCCGTGATGGGGGTGAGGTTCGGCTCGCGGGAGACAACACGACCTGACGTACTACGATTAACACCGCTGGGACCAAAATAACCACCATGAGAATATTGATAAAGATTCTTCTCACTGAGAACACTAGGGTTGTGGTGAACATTCAGTGGTGCTGGCACGGAGTAGAATCCGAATTCCTGTCCGTACCAGCCATCGGAATCGTTGGCAAGAGCACTCGCGTTAGCTTCTGCGATAATATCATCATCGTCAAGTTCGTAATCGTCTAGTCCTGAAGGTAAATCGTCGTCTAATTCATAATCATCGAGTTCGTCGGGATGGGACTGGGATTGAGAAGACCCAGATGTCGTTGGTGACGTGATTGTCAATCCGGCAGGTAACGGTGGTGACGAATCTCTTCGGAATTTTCCAGTAGCTGCAGCCTGGTGAGCAGCCGCAGCTAAAGCCGCCTGGTACGCTGCAATTTGTTCCTGTTCCGCGTCTTGCAGACCTGCAACTGACGATTGCCGTTCTTCTACGCGTGGAACATTTTGCTCGATAGTCTCCGGTTCCGTTGCTTTGGACTGTAGGTCAGCACTAAGAGATGTGTGAGCAGTAGACTGTGAGACTTCGGACCGCGCCGATAGCCTCGATGTTAGGTCGGATTCCCGCTTCTTTGCCCCTTCGGCGACTTGCCTTTGAGACAGGGCATTGGCAAATAGACCCGGAATCGGCCGACCGTATTGATCGGTATCATCTAAATCGAATATAGACTCGTCAAATGCCGAGCCATCACCTTCTCCATCAAAATCGTGTATTAGCCCGTCGTTAAAATAAAGTTCATCATCTTTAGAAAGCTTTTGCACCGTAGCTATATGTGGTTGTGGTTGAAACGGCTTCTGTTCGGGAAGCTCTTTAACAGTATTGAGCCCCCGGATGCCTAAACCTGTCGGTGCATCTTGCTCAGACGGTTGTTCCGTAGGAGCTTCGCTTTCTCCTTGGGAGACATCAGGTTGTTGTGGAATATTTGGTGTCTGTTCAGACTCGGCGTAGCCAATAACACTACCACCTTCATCTCTGGGCGTAGATAACATCCCACTGTCATGAGGACTAGTCAACTCGGATATGGGGTTTGATCTTTGAAAGCTAAAACCCGCGAAGTTCTCCTGGTCGTTATCGGGGTCATTGAAACCATCGAACTCTTCTTCCTCATAATCAGCGTTAACACCTGGTATGCGTTCCTCTAGGCCATCATCGTAATCCATTGCGTCGTAGTCGAATGCATCTTCATCAAAATCATCAAAACGAGAATCTCGTTGTTCCAGAGGCTCATCTGCTTTCCTATCCTGCTGCCGCTGTCGGTGTCGCTCTTCTAATATCTTCTCCTGCTTTGCTGCACCTATCATGTCGAAACTAAATCGAGAGGATGTGCTTTTCATATGTTTGGGTATTGATGATAAAACATTCCGACCAGAGGCTTCCGACACATTACGGGATAGTGACATGAAAGACGAGGGAGCAGAACTTTTCCTCCTCTGACTACTTTGTTTGCTCCTAGACTCGATACTCGATATGCTATTTCTAGTATCCTGGAGCTTTTGTGTGAGTGTAGTATCAACTGATAGAGCTTTTGACTGCGTGGAGGATGTTCGGGTAGATACAGAAGTATCGTCCTTAGGAGGAGGGACTGGAGGCGCTACTATATCGGATGCACTGGGCTCTACTGCAGGTAGTACACTATCCCGACGAGGTTTCTCAGTATTCAAACCAGTTGCTGACTCGTTGTTCGAGACAATCCTCCTGGGTCGCGGGGCGCTAAAATCGTGGACACGGGTGCCCCTAATCCGAGGATCATATGAGGGTTCTTCGTCGTGGCCACGTATAGGTAGTGTCAGATCTGGTACATTTTGACTAGTTTTCCTCCGCATCAACAGTGTCGACATAGGATTTTTCAAGAAGGGGAGACTCTTCTTGCTTCTTGGGGCATCTGGAGCTGACGGCTGGCTCGGCAAGGCTGGAGATTCTGAGGCCACTTTGGTCCCCGCCGGTCGTTTTCCCGTTGAAGGAACATTCTGAAGAGATGTAGGGGTGACGAAAGAGGAAGCGGCTTTGACAGGCTTGGTGGGTGGCGGCGGTCGATTTCCGAAGTTATTTGCGGCCACATGGGCACTAGACGTTGGAGGTTCCGACACATTGGTAGCATTCCTGTCCAAAGAGCCTGGTCTCAGTGCCTCCTTTTCCCGGCGATAATAATTTTGTAAAGCTAGTCCACCGAGAAAGCCACTGTCTTCGTTATAGTGCGACCGTGGTAGAGGCTTTAGTTCTTCCCGTTGCTTCGGCTCAAAATTGGCAAGGTCTATGGGTAGTTCGGGATCGGCGGAAGAAATGCGAGTGATTGGTGGTAAGAAGGGAGGTTGCTGATGCTGATGCTGTGAGGATGTCTGTTTTTGTTGCTGTTGTTGAGATTGATGTTGCTGCTGCTGCTGCTGTCGTTGTGACTGAGAGGGTGTAGGCTGTGGTGGTGGTGGTGGTTGACCATGACTGTGAGCGAAAGGAACGGACGTCGCGGATCGTGGTCGGATCTCTGGAGCCGGGACACCATCTTCGGGAACTAACTGAGCTGGTTGAAGTGCAGCAGTGTCCCACGGATTGTTCTCGGGTATGGGAGAGGAGGGATTGGACGGGCCCCGTCTGTGAAAGCGTAGATGCGAGAGCATTCCGAAGGGTTGGATCTAATAAGTTAGATCTTGCAGACAAGCGCCGAACATGACTCGGGCAGGAATGGCGTTAGGTTCCTCGAGGCAGATGCGATATGTGGAACAAGGTTAAAGGTGTAACGCGATCGATTTCGAGGTTATTATCAAGACAAAAAAGTTGTTTAACTGCAACGTTGCTGTGGGCGATGTTGTCGCATAAGTAGAGGAAGAAATGGATCGTCGCTATGTCAAGGATCGACACGACCGTCTGAACTCGAGGCAAGAAATGTGTTGTGTTGTATGTTGTATATATACATGCACATGCACTGTATCGAAGATCACGACGTAAGAGGATTGATTGTTAAATGAGCGTAATTCCAGGCCTAACCTAATTCTTAATTGAGTTGAGTTGAGGGGTTTCGGGATCGGATTGGATTGGATTAGAGAGACAGATGCGTCGTCAACTTTCTATGTGACTAGGTGACTTAGGTGAAAGTACTGTATTAGTTGCGACAAGAAAAAAAGAGTTGTTGAATCTTGTAATTTAGACTTTTTTCCAAGTTCGATTCCTTTTCGTTTTCTTTGATGACACCACGCTTACCCATGCATTTGGACCTTCCCCATTCCCTATCATATTTGCTTATCCCGGTGCTTCGCCTGCTAGAGCCCCACCTATATTTATTCCACCTACGATTTGCAGCTTCCATTCCCACTTCGCAGCGAAAGACCCAGGGCTTGCTCGGCTGCTTGGCACGTGCTTTCGGGACATTAAACGGCTAACATTAAAAAGAGTTTAATGGGAGCTTTCCATCCTGTCGGGTCGCGGGTCTTCTAGTTTTAACTTTTAATCAATTATTCATTTGATTTATCGTGAATCTATCTCTGTGTTAGCCCGATTGTCTTAATATAATGAGAGTAAGTCAGTATAATAGCTTGGAACAATGAACAATCACCACAAGTACAATTCACTTGAGCAAGGAATGCGATGATATCATGATTTTGTATTTTTTGTACATTTACCCGACATATCCCATATATGCATGGTATTTAGCTTTATACATTTTCCATCTACGACTTTCCCCCCTTTTTTTTGCGCCTTTCCCAAGTCTGATGATACATGCATTAATCATAAATCATACCCATTCCTTGGGGTTCTTGAGCACCTCGACGAGCCTCTGCTCCCGACTCCTTGGCTCTGGTTCGTACATGTAGCGCCAAGATGCCGTCAACGGAAGACTCATTAGGATGCTTTCGACCCTTGAACCTGGGACGTTCAACCCGAACGCTGTGCCACGGTCGTGAACCAGGTTGAACTCCACATATCGACCTCTTCTTACCTGCTGCCACTCCTTCTCCTTCTCGGTGAAGGGCATATCTTTTCTCTTCTCTATAATTGGTAAGTAGGAAGGCAAGAAGCTCTTTAAGCAGTCTTGGATAAAGGCAAATGTGTTGTCGGCATCAGCTATAGTCTCGTCTAGGTCGTCGAAGAAGATTCCACCTATGCCACGAGATTCACCTCGGTGCGCATTGCTGAAATATTCGTCACACCACTTCTTAAACTTAGGATAGTAGTCCTTGTTGTGCTTATCGCAGGCTTCCTTCAACGTCTTGTGAAAGTGCACGGCATCCTCGTCGAATAGATAGCTCGGTGTTAAGTCGCTGCCGCCGCCGAACCACCAAGCTTGTGAGGTGCCGTCCGGTCGCATCGTCTCGAAGTATCGGTAGTTTAAGTGGACAGTCGGTGCCATCGGGTTGCGCGGATGTAAAACCATACTCAAACCGAGAGCGTAGAAGTCAACCTCGTCAGCCTCAGCAAGATTCTTGTGATTAACCCTCATCTTCGCGATGGCCGGTTTCGGCAACGTTCCGTATACGACACTGATATTTACTCCGGCTTTTTCGAACACATTTCCCTCCTGCAAGACACAAGAGACACCACCGCCTCCCTTTTCTCTAGTCCATGTGTCTTCTTGGAAACTCTTGCCGTCTACCTTCTCGAGCTCAAAAACAATGGCTTTTTGTTGTTCGCGGATGAACTCTTCCATGCGCAAACGCATAGGCGAGTTTGCGTCGACGCCTTTTTCTCGCTTCGTCCGCTCGTCAAGCTCGGCGAGTGAGCGCGCATCGAATTTAACCGGTTTCTGAGACGACTAGAGCACAAGACTTGGTCAATTGGGCGACTTAGAGCTGCGAACGGGGCTTGGAAGATCAAGTACCATGGCAAAAGCTATTCCCACCACCGAAACAGCAGCAATTGTAGCTCCAGAAGCCCAGCGCGAGCTGTTATTCCTCTTTGCGCTTGAAGTGAAAGATCGAGGAAGACACCGTCGAGGAAGGCAATTCGCTTTAGGGAGTTGTGGTCGTGATAGGACGAATTGTCCAAGGTGTCGTCTCGACATGGTTGCGATGCGACCGGAATAGGACTTTATAGAAATGCCAATGGGATATATCCTACAAAAAAAAGAAAAAAAGACTGATCAATCGTAAGTTTCTTCACGGGGTCGTAAGATTTAATTGGGACCTCACGATTCGATGGCCTCAACTCTAATACTATGTAGTTCGACGTCGCGAAAATGCTAATTAATTGAAGTCCGCCAACGGAGGAACGCGGGCTCTGTAATTTGTACGTGGCATGGATCAAAGCGGTACCGCCCGCTTAGCTCTAGCCTGCCCTGGAGGTGTGCCCCTCTTCAGCTGTCAGCACCTATCGACCAGCTGTTAGCGGTTCGCTAGAAGCTTAAAAAAACACCCACATTTACCCCTTTTCCAACTTAGTAGTAGGTTAGGCACTTAAGGTTTGCAGAAAATCAATTCTGCCCTCTTTACCTGATATCCATGAAATTATCTCAGCCGATGAAGATGATTCGGCTTAAAATCCTAAAAGTAAAGGATTGAAACCAATGTACGTACACGACGATTTCCGTAGGTGGCCGTAAGATACGTGTGCTCACCTAAATATTTCCCCATTCACTTTCCTTAGAATTAGGTAATCAGTACCCTTGAATCATTTTATAGAACTCGTTTCCTTATCTGATTTATTTTTCACCGAAGCCGGGTAAATTAGTTAAACGAACGAGGTTTAATTTGATTTATTAAAGAATGTATTTATTAGAATTCATTATTTTATTATAGCTATCTCCGAGCTTTAACCTTAATCATAATCTTTTTATAACTTTTATTCTTTTATAATATATTTAATAATGTTTTTTTATATCGTTAATAAAGCTTTAAATTATAAATAAGCTTTCGTATATACCTGTAAGCGATATAAATACATACTTATATTTTTTTATATTATTTTTATAATAAAAACATAAATGTTATTTTAATTAATTTTATTAAATATTTTAGCGATATTTATGATAAAAGATTTTAGCTTAAAATGTATATTTAAATTCATTTAATAATTTTTATAAGTTTTAAAGTTTTTAATCTTTTTTATAATTTAAATAAAAATCTTTAAACTTATTTATACTTAAATTTAATAATATAAAATATATTAAATTTTTTAAATATTTTTATATTAATGTAATTTATATATATAAATATTATTTTTTTAATTTATATATATATTAATAATATTTTAATATTTTATTTTAATCGTTAATTATAATTATATAAATTAATTAATAACTTTTTAACGTTAATTTTTATATAATATTATTACTTTTTTTTTTAAAATTTATTTTTAAACGCCGTTTTATATTAATATTAATAAAATTACGAATAATTTTTCTTAAACTTATAAATTTATAAGTTTATTTAGATTTTATATATGAAATTATTTAACTATTATTTTTATTAAAGTTTCTTTAAAATAATTATATGATTTTTATATTTAATTTTTTCTTATAAATTAATCTTTTTATTTAATTAAATATTTTACTTTTTTTTAAATTAATAAAAAATTTATAACTTTCTTAATATTATAATTTTTTATTTTAATAAAAATTATCTTTTATAAAATTTAATTAAAATTAAGTAATATTTAATTATTAATATAATAAAGTTTTATAAATAAAACGTAAAAAAAGTTATAAATTTTTTATTTTTTAAATAAAATAAGTTTAATAACGATAAGCGAAATTACTTTTTAAATTTAAAAAAAATTAAATATTTTTTTATTTAACTTTTTAATTAATTATTTTATTTTAATATTCTTAATATTTAATATTATTAATTAATTATTATAGTAAATTAAAGCTTTTTTTTTTTTATAATTAATTTATTTTTTTATACGTTATTTATTTATTTTTAAATATTTCTTAATTTCGTTATATATAAAAGTTATTTAATATAC
>KZ111663.1:0-51147 GCA_002120315.1 Hypoxylon sp. CI-4A | reverse complement strand
TTAAAAATAAAATTCTTTATAATTTTTTAATATTTAAAAATTTTTATTCGTTCGTATAATTTCGTTTTTTTAAATTATTATAATTAAATTATTATATTTAAAAATATTATATATATTAAATAAATATTTAATAATATTATATTTTAAATTAATAATTATTAATTAAATTTAATTTTTTATTTTATTTATTATAAATATTAAATTACTTTTATTTTATTTTATTATATTAAATTTTATAAAAATTATATTTTTTATAAAAAATATTAAGATTTTTTATTTTATATTTTTACGTTATTTATTTTTATTAAAATTTTATATTATTAAAAAAAATAATAACGTAATATATAATATTATATATTATATTATTTATATCGTTATAAAAGTTATTTTAATTTTAAACGAAAAAAAAATACTTTTAATTATTAATAATAAAACGTATATAAATAATATAAAAAATTTAATAATCGGCGAAAATAATTTAAATATCATTTATTACGCGATATCGTTTTTATTATATAATAAAAACTTAATTAATTAAATAATAATATTTATTAATAATATTTTTTAAAAAAACATTTATTTTTTATATTTATATATATATTTAAATTATAAGCGGTATTTTATTATTTTAAGCTTAATTTATATTAGGAAATATATTACGTGACCATGTCACGTGGCCCGTGGCTCACGGCCCACGGGCTATAATTTAATTTTATACGTTATACGGCTTTTAGCCCGTATTTAAACTTTTATATACATAAATAATAAAAACTAATATTTGATTTTATCGCGTATTATTTCCTTATAGCTATATAACACCTTATTATAACTTTATTTAAAGATAAACCTTATCTATTCTAATAATTTATTAAATATTTTTATTAAAAATTTTTAAGCTTTAAAAAATTATAATAATTTTTAATATAATTAATATATTTTATTTAATATATATAATTTTATTTAAATTAAAAAAATCTTTTATTATTATAATTTATAATAAACTTTATTATATTATTACGTAATATAAAACTTTTAAATTAATTTATATTATTTTTTTATATTTTTATTTATAATATAAAATTAATAAAATATAATAATATTAATATTAACGTATAAAATAAAAAATAATAAATAATTATAATAATATTATTTATTTTTACCGGGATTTTTATTAATTTTAAGATTTAAATATTTTTATATTTTTTTTATTTTTTATATTTAATTTTTTTAAAAAAAAATATAATTAATTTAATTTTAAAAAATAATTAAAAAATTAAAAATAATACGAATTAAACATTAAAATTTTTTATTTAAAATATTATTAAAATTATTTATTATTTATAAAAATTTAATATTAATTTTTTTTTTATAAAAAAATATTATAATTAATAAAATTTATTATTATATAATATTTTTATTAAATTTTTATATATTAAATTTAATTTTTCGTTTTTTAATAACGTAATAATATCGTTTTTATATAATTAAAATATTTAAATATTTTATTATTTATATAAAAATATAAAAAATAATAATAATAAATTTATTTTTAAAAAATTTATACGTAATTAATTTAACGAGTTTAAAAATAATTATCGTTATAATAAAAAATAAATTATTAATAATAATTAATTATAAAATAATAATAATAATTTTATTATAAATAATAACGATATTTTTTTATAAATAATAATAATAATATAAATTTTATTATTTTAATTAAAATAATAATTAATAAATATTTTTTTAATAATATTAATAAAAATAATATTTTTACGTTATTAAATATTTATTTAATATTATTAAAAATTTATTTAATATTTTTAAAACTTAATTTTATATTTATCGAAAAAAATATAATTAAATTATATTTATTTTATAATATAATCGATAAATCGCACGATAATAATATTTAATATTATCGATTTTAATTATAAAAATAAAACTTTTTTTTATTAAATAATTTTTTTAAAAGCTTTAATAAATCGAAAGCTCGTTATTTTTATATAATGTTTTTATAAAACCGATTTTTATTATAATAAAAACGCGAATTTTAAAAAAAATATAAAAAATAATATAAAATATTTAAAATATTTAATATATTTAAAACTTAATTAAATTTAATTAAATTAATTATAAAATAAATTAATTAAATAAAATTAATTAATATTATAAGTTTTAAAAAAATAAATAAATATAATATATATAATTAATATTTTAAAATAAAAAAAAATTTTAATATAATATTTATTATTTTAATTTATTAAATTTATTATTAATTATTATAATTATTATAATTTTTTTATATATTATTTAATAAAAAATAATATAATATATAAATTTTAAACGTTTTATAAAATTTTAACGATATTACGTTATAATTTATAAAATCGTTTATTTTTTATAAATAATTTATTTTTTATAAATAATTTTTTAAATAAATTTTAAATAAAATATCTTTTCACGTAAATTAAATGAGCTAATATATAATTAGAAAAAACGTTTATAAAAAATAAATCATTTATAAAAAATAAATCGTTTTCTAAAAAAAGGTTTTCCCGCTATAATACCTATCCGGAGGCACTAAGAGTGCATTCGTTAACGGTCCAAGTTAGGCTAATGGAAATACTATGCTCGAATCTATGCTTTCTAATGAAACCTCTACATAGGTACCAATAGACCCTTAAACCACTATAAAGGTCGGGGTTCTACTCCAAAGAGGCAGGCTATCAACTTATTCTACTCCCTCATCCCTAAGAAAACCGCCGTAGTCTTTGCACTTGTGAGCTACGACACATTTGCCGCCGTCACCTTGCTCGCCTTTCTAGCTGCCCAGCCGCTTGAGTGTTATCGCGATGGACAGATTCAACGATTTCGTCGACTACATCCTTAATGTCACGGGCTACGTGATAGCATGGGTCAATGACACCGCGAAAGGAGTCGTTCAAAGGTTATTTGGCCTGAATCCGGTTTTTGTCTACGAAACTGACCAAGTAAGTCGCAAGTGATTTGATGAACTAATCGAAAACGACTATATCAGCTATTGTACTAACCATCTCTCAGGAGGTCAACCCCGATGGCCAACCGGAAACCAACGCCGATTTCGTCAAGAATGTCAACGAATTCTTCCAAAATACTCCTGCAGAAAGGTTCTTTAAGGACAACCCGAAGTTCATCGCGGAGCTGGCAGAGAAAGCTTCTGCCCTGGCTGAAGACCCAAGCACTCCCATCTGCTGCGAGGACCTCTTGCCTAAAACAGTGCAGGTCACGATGCATCAGCAAGTGCTATACTGTGGTAAGTATCACCACAATAAGGAGAAAGGGGAATAGTTAGCACGATCTAAAGGCACTCTAAGTCTACATAGGTAAACACTATGCTAACATCTCTCATGTAGACGATAGTGGATCAATGCGTCACCCAAATAATTCCGGTGATCGGTGGAATTCCCAAAACCAACTCATCAACAGGATCGCTAGAATCACAACCCGGATTCTGCCAGAAGGCGAAGGTGTCTACCTGCGCTACATCAACCGAGATGTTCCCAACTCCGACAGTCTCAAGTTTGAAGAACTACCCGATATTCTAAAGCAGATGAGATGGGATGGTGACACCCCGATCGGCACGAATCTGAAGAAAAAGATTCTCCAGCCGTTGGTCTACAGCAAGCTACCGAACAATCTAAAAAGACCGCTCCTCATTTCCGTCATCACAGATGGAGGTCCTTCGAAGAGACTGGAGGACAAGAATACATTCGCCGACGCCATCATCGAATGCGGTGATAGGCTTGAAGCTTGCGGTCTCCCTCGTGAAAGTAGGCCACCCTTAGTCGAAACTCTGTGGATACCTACTGATTATTGGGTTTATTATATCAGGTGTTAAGTTTCTGGTTGGCCAAGTCGGAGATTCTCAAGAGGCAGTAGCCTTCCTGAAAAGCATCACGGACGAACCGAGGATAGCAAGCATGGTGTTCGTTGCTTCGGGTGAGTTAGGATTTATCCCTCGTACAAGTTCGTTCGCTGAGTATCCATAGAAAGATTGGATGACGGAGTCAACTCTAGATTGACAAATGACTGGGATATGGATAAATGGGTAAGTACCTATGATTTGGTACCTGTTCCTGTTTAACTAATTCTATTATAGCTCATCGAGACCTTGTACGAACCCATCATGAAGAGCGAGGATAAGAAAAACAAGTAAAGAGATCGTATAGTAGGGATGCGGAGAGGAGAATGCATGCCGAAGTTTGACTGACTGGAATCTGGCTCCGGACCCAATAGGGGTTCTTATAACATCAATGGCAAACTCCCGGATGAGACGTTAATTGAAGAACTTAGGTATGGGTTAATAGGGGTTAGAATATATCGAGAGATGGGTTCATTCATTTCCAGCATAGTTGATTTCTCAGGCTCTTATTCTATTTCGGCCCTTCTCTGTCAACTTCGGTCACCGAAAATCAATCTCATCATCGTCTTGATCCATTTCAAGTAGCGAAAGTTCGTATCGATCTGTCGGATAGGACCAAGTTCCAGTTGCAGTATATGTTGAATCCATCTGTGGCAGCATCGGGACGTCTTGTTCTATCTCGTCCCCATCCAAGGGCTCCGGCCGTACGGCACTGGGAAAAGCTGCCAGAAAATCCGAATCTCTGGACCAGACTCCTGAGTCTTCCTGGTCTCTTCCTCTGTAGAAAGGTTCGGGCCCATTGGATAAGTCACTTAATGTCTGCCGCGAAAGCATCGGATCAATGGGGCCGGGATGCTGAACAATGACAACTGGCGCCTGTGCGGTTGGATCCGATTTTGCGTCCTGGCCGGTTTTGTCACTGTCCTTCTCTTGCTCCATCAGTGCCAGACCTTTCAATATACCCCTATAGAAGAAAGATATTTGGAAGCCTGGAGAATGATCTAGCTTAGTTAGCATGATGATTCCTCGCTAAGCAACGAGTTACTTACAAGGACTTGGAATAGCGTTCTGACAATTGGGCCCCCACAGAGCACAGCATATCTTTTTATAGCATTCCTTGGGATCTCCTTTATCCTTCTGGAAATTGAGCTGCTGGTACTCCGCATCCTGTGCTGCAGTCATCCATTCAGCTTCCGTATTCGTCAACTCCTTTGGCGCCACACAAGTCTTCATGTGATTTCGCTTCTCTTCGCCGACTGTACCTTTATTGCGATTGTTGAATCGTCTTCTACATTTTTCACATCCATTCCATAAACAATGCACTCGTCTGATGTGCTCCCTGAGGTACGTGTCAACACGATTAATCCGAATCCATGAGATTGTCAAATAACAAGTAGCTACCTCCTAAGGTGAGCACTTACGTCAGTTTTCCAATGTCTTTGAACCCTACACCCCCTGTGCATGAGCTCTTCACATGCAAATACCGGGTAGGGTTGTGTTTCCAGAAAGGACACGCCAGATAGTCTTTATGCTCTTCATCGTGTCCGACTTTATCCACCTGGTTGTTAAGCAACTCCAACACCTTTTTCTTAGCCACAACAGTCGACAATTCCTGTCCCAACAATGCGAGACCAGAGTCTCCATCGCTACTGCATGGTCTCTGTCTCTTAAGCGACATGCCGAACGTCGAATGTGGCGGAAGCGCGATCAAGGTCGTGATGAAGGGTGAGATATGACACTTTCGACAGCGTTGATCATCCACTGCACTCGTTCCTGGTGTATCCCCGCGGGTTCTTGTCGGTCGAATGAATCTCGAGCTAGCTTGATGGAAATCGGCGGAGTCGGATGCCGCATCCACCTCTCGATGCCCTGTGAGCCCTCCTGATCTTCTAGAGATGCGCTGTCATACACGCTCTCCTGGAATAGGGGTATGCTTGGGCTATACGAAAAATGATCAGCAACGGCGCTGAGAATCTTGGCGAGAAGGGAATGGCAAAGACGAAGACGGCGTTATATATAACAGGTCTAGGTTGAAGCAATTTTTCAGTTGACTTAGGTACTCAACCATACCTATTGTTAGGAACTTGTCGCTTCATTTGGCATCGTAGTGCTGCGCTACTTATTTTTCGAAAGGATGGGAATTGGAAAGGATGATGTTCTGCGGTGAAATTCCGAAATGATTCTGTATTTAAGCGCCTCCTCAACAGTTTCCCCAGTCATCATCGCAGATGCGATTCTGAATACGGCATTCCAGCTTTGCATATTAAGCAGTGCACTGCATGCATAATCTAACCGGATCTGGTATCCCGGTTAAAATATAGCTGCATCAGTCAATTTGGCTATGTTTTATGGTGTTCTGGTTGTCGCGTGACCATTGGGGACGAGAAATCTACTGCTAGGCAAACCAAAATTAATTTCATTAGTATGCCGACAGACAAGATCATGTAGACTTGATAACATATAATGTTACCCTGGAGGTCTTGCATTACACCGTCCGAGATCCATAGTCTGCTTGTTGGAAAAAGCTACAGGCATCTCTGGCAGCAACTCCCATCTCATATTCCATTCCTAGCCCCTTATAAGACATGGGAAGGTTATGCCACGCCAAATCCGTCGCATGGAATCTTATGCGGTTGCCCTGAATTTCCGTCATCTCCTGAGCAAAGTCCTTCACCGAATCGAAAAATGCTTCACTGCCCCCAGCATGGATAAACATGGGAACTGACGTTTTGAAAGGATGGTGCAAAGGCGAAATAAATGGCACAGAGTCCGTTGTTGGATTCTCGGGGAGATATGAATCAGCACCCCATTGAAGAAGTGAGGCGGTCAAGATATCATTCTCCGAGTTTCTGCATCTGGTGTAGTCGTTTCCAGCCTCAGCCGTAACATGAACCCAGGGGGACCAAAGCATTGCGCCAGCCGGTAAGGGAAGCCGAGGGGAGCGCAGGTTCTCGAGATGCCTCACCAAAGCAATTACCAAGTTGCCGGCCGCCGAGTCGCCTGACAGGATAATGTTCTTTGGATCTAGTCCTAGACTTAAGAGATGGTGATAAAAGGTCACTAGATCTTGAAGAGCTGCTGGAAATCGAGTACTTTGGTTGGTTGATACTCGGTATTGGGCGAGAAATGTCCTTGTCGCTTTTAGGTGCTGTGTCATGGCACTCGCAACGTCTTTGCCAGTGCCTTCTGTCCCATATGCAAGAACAAAGGCGCCGCCAGGGAAGTGGAGAATAACTTTCTCGTACCTGAGGTCCGTTTCTTGTCTAGGTGGACCTGAAAACCATAGACCACCTACTGAAACTGGTTTGACAGTACCATAGTCTAATAATGTTGGATACATGCTGGCATCGGCTACTTCAGCCAGGGAGAACCGACCGATTGCCTTCTTATGAGCTTCCTGGACGGCAGCCAGTCCATCTGAACGAGTCTTGGTATAGTAGTTGAAGAGCTCTCGGGCTAGAACTCGGATGACACATAAGCCCAAGCTCCATTCTGGATGAGGGCGGGCTGATCTCAGACTATAACGGAGTGAGACTAGAGGGACAAGGAAGGTAAGCTTTAGTATGAAGAATGCAGTGTAGAGTTCCTTGAATGGCTTCTTGGACCATACATAGGACATGATAGTCCTCGAAGCCTGCAACTCTTGGATGGAAAGATAGAACGTAGATAGGGTATGCAATTGGCCAGTGGTATCCTCAGTTTTTCAAGAAATGTCGCGCACCACATCGAGTTCTTCGCTGATATCCATGGAATATATATGAGGTAGTTATTGAATGGTAGAAGTAGCCAAATGCTGTTGGTGCTGATGCGTAAAAGAACCCCTTGCATTAATTCTTCGGTAAACGCAGTAAAGATGAAAGCCCTACACTATTGCGTTTTCAAAGGCCGACTAATCCATAGGTTAGCTTTGGCTTCGCTAACTGAGATATCGCTCGTTTTAAAGTGATAATAACATAGTTAGAGGCGCGAAAATTCCTGTCGCTGCTAGGCCTTATGCTATCCTGTTACAGGCACGCCATCGTGTCATGACACAAGGTGGTTTGCGGATTGTACTTCGTCTAATGCCTGGGTGATCTCCTTGGATGCGCTCAAAATCAACTGAATAGTAAATCACAGGCAAACTGACGAATATTGAAACCGAAAAAGAACAGTATGAAACCAATTGACAAACTAAGTACGAGATAGACAGAAGATGGTGGCAGTTGGATTGATGGTGAGAGAAATTAAAGGTAGGATGAACGCTAGGAAAAGAAAATAGGTGTATAGGTGGTAGGTAGGTACCTACTAAAGCCCCCTAATTTTCCGCCCCTCGGAGTAAAAGTTACCCCGCTTCCCCATTTACAGCGCTGGAGTTCCAGGTGACCATCGCGAACTTCACCCACTTTCAACCAACCGACCAAACGGTTTAGCACACATCATTAAATCCAAGCAAACGTACAGAGAAGTAAATCACCCGGTTAGACGGCGTGGTTTCGACTGGTATCTGGAAACAAATCATCAATTCACTAAATGAAATTCTCTATCATGTCTTCCACCGACTCCACGACTGTCATTCATTTCATCCATCATCCATCCTGTGTCTACATGCTTTTCTCCAGACATCCCTAATGACTGGCGGCACTCACTGGATCAGACTCGCCATCGGCCGAGGGGAACAATAATCAAGACGCCGATCCGTCGAATCGGGGCCCCATCGTAGTCTGAAAGAACGCCTACAGCCTAGAATACCGCCTATTGGCTAGGAGGTGCTATTTTTGGTTCGATTAGGAAATAGAAAAGGGGTCATTGTGCTGACTAAGCGGAACACGCCCATATGATTTGGAAAACGATGATGGCGGCTTGCTCTTAAGTAGATCGAGCTGGGCACTGTATGATCGTAGAAAACCACCGGTTTGTGACCGCAAAGCCTCAATCTGTAGTACTAGGTAGTATAACTCGACGGGTATTGCATCTAGATCTGGATTCGTCTGTCTCGTACATTGCGATGATTGTTGTCTATGCTTTGTCAGCGCCAAGTCCGACAAGCTCGGCCGGCCGCAGCGACGTCGCCGTGTTCAGCTTCCGGTCGAGTCCCGAAGCCGTCGGTCCACATCCAGACGAGGTCGTCGTAGTAAAAGTTTAGATTCCCTATATGCGAAAGGAACATTAGTACTGTTCTGATACGAAATCGATACTCGTAAGGGGAATGTGGGATAGGATAATTTCTGTCGGGAAGGCCATCGAGAAAGCGAGTATCAAATTTTGAGCAGCCGAGACTGACAATCGCAGCAATATTCTTTAAGATTCCATTGTGGGAGTGCTCGCCTCAAAATATAAGATGGACCTAGAGCAGAAAGACTTGGAAAGGCGACGAGCAACTTCGCTCCTGAAATTTTTAGCGAGACCAAGTAGTAGGTACCATCGGGCGGCTTGCAGGAGTAGAGTTGAAATATCTGGTAACGACATCGGTAGGGAGTTTTGAATTTAATTTGTTAATTGCGAGGCGACCGCGCGGTCGGGTCAGGAAAGTGAAGACGTAAATCGGCAAGATTTGCTGGTTGAAAAGGGGAGAGGAAAGGAGTAGAAAATATATAAAACTAGAATGGGGCAGATGAGATGCATCGAGCTCGGTGGGAGAGAGAAAAAAAGAAAAAAAAGAAAAACACCAAGAATTGAACAACAAAATGACAAAAAAGCTAGGCCACAGTTCTTACGGCTTGTCCACCTACCCCCGAGGACACTCGGTAGACAAGGCACCTCCCGGTGTGAGTATGGCGGGTAATCCACGGTCCCATAAACTCCTAGGCGATGCAAGACGGGGGGTCAACATTCGGTCGGAATGTGTCATCCGCTGCCGCTCCTCGGTTCGAACCGAAGCCCTACGAAAAACCCCGAAGGATTTTATCTAACTCGTCATAACCACCAGACCATCAGACCGGTGACCAAACCAGTCCTCGGCACAAAGGCGCTCGGAGCTGAAAGTAATGCATCTAACTGGCATATATATGTTTAAAGTGCGTTGCTAACAGGTGCGCCAGGCAACCGGCGGGACTGTTAACACCTGTTGACACCCGCATTGACTGCGCGAAGGAGCTTTGGGCAAGTGCAAAACACCTGGCCTGACACCGGACTACCTAGATATTACGCTTATGTGAGTAATACAGAGTCATTGCCATTATGATTCGTAAACAGTGACTCACCTTGAATAAGTGCGAATCAGGGGCAGAGCCGCTTTCGCCCATCATATGCTTTCCGACCAACCACTGAACGATTTGCTTTACTCCTTTCGTCTTATCAGCCATCTCGACACAGAATTAATCATTTACTAACGCAGGATACAGGGGCAGCCAGCTCAAAGTTGCCAGCGTTGTCGACACCATCAAAATCGGTTTAATATTGCCTATGGTGATATAGGGGCTTCGAAACCTACATCGTGAGACAGTAGTCGAAAACTATCGCGGGTGGTCTATGCGCAGTACAGAACTACCTACTATGATCGGCTGATGATAATGAACAGGCGATCTTCTGGGCTACGCCACGGAAGCTCACTTTTACTTTTACTTAATACACTGATGGATCTTACCACCGCATACGCTGTAGCTCATTAACATGCGATAACAGCAAGAGGCGCGTCAACGAATCTATCCATGGATCATAGTTCGAATAGATAAGAGGTAGATATCTTGCTTGGAGTGGATCACGCCCAAGACTGTTCGAATCATCTTGGAAACCCATCTCTTAATGATACTATCGTAGTTACTGCGCGGTCATCGAGTTTTGGGTAGACAGCGCTAGTATGTTGCGAGATGAAGATAATTTACTAGCTAAACGTAATAGGGAGTTAAATTACATGGTAAAAACAGAGCAGACTGTAATTTAGACCGAGAGAAGCACCAAGTTGCCGACGAACGCACAAATTAGCACACTGATATTTGGCTACGAGACGGCTGGGGCCTGCATATATTATAAACTGGGTTCCATACGGAGTGTAACATCGCACTCTTGTTGCTTGACCGTATCATGAAGAAACTTCGATGTAGCTTTTGACTTGTGTACAGGAGCGAGAGGAAGAAATTTGCTGCCATGGATAAACATCACAACACTAATCGGGAGAGTTGCGCGGTTCTGACGAGACATGTGGGCTGTCCCACCCATGCGCAGCTGCGGAAGAGCGTCCATCCCACAGCGGTGCTCTTGCTACCTAGTCTTCCAGGATATAAGCAGATCCCAGGAGGCTCTGCCTGCCTCAAGGTAGAAAAGAACATAATCCTTTCGACCTCCTCATACTTCATGCAGGATACCAGAACATACTTTTAGCCATCGAATGGGAGCCACGTAGGGAGGAAGTTACAGAGCTAGTCGTGTCTCCAGAAATGTAGGACCGATAAATCAGGCGCGATAATTCGGAATAGAAACGGAATGGCGCGAATGAATTAGTTTTGCTCTACCGTTTTGACGCACGAGTTCTTTATGGGCTTGGAAAATAGGGGAAAGGAACTCACAGTGTGAACCTAGTCACGCTGTTAGAAATCTCCCGCGTCTCGTATCTCCCACGGATGATTGTTCATCAATCGTGTCCGCCCGGCGTCTTGAAATCCAGTGAACAGGTAGCTATTTGGCTGTCACCGTGTAGCCCATGTCCAGCTCAGAGAAAGAGAAGGTAAAGCATCGGTAATCGTATCACGGAATTTACGATGTTAACTTAATACGGTATGAGTAATATATTACATAATATTGGTTGGGTCAGGTATCTTAACACTACTGTTATTCTCGGACGGCCACCGCGGCTGGTACTTCAGGTGCGCCTCTAAACCATATGGCCGCAACACCTTCTCGATTCTAGTGTTTTAAGTGAAAGATAGTCTCGAAGGCGCCTGTGGGTCAGACCTCCCCTGGATATCTCTGAAACGAAATAACAAGACGTCAAGGACACAGGGATACCTAGAGTTCTAGTTTCCCCTGAGTCCAAGAAATGACTTGAAATCGACTCCTCGTTATTACCTACTTTCTCAATCGTTAGCTAACCAGCGAGACCAGGATCGTCCAGGGCGTTGGAAAGTGGCTGTAGGTTAATATGAAACAATTCATTTTCATTTATTGCAATCCTGGCGACACGGGGCGAATGATAGAGTCGCATATGTCATGGCGATGAGAATGGCAAACTCGATAGCTCAAGCAAGCTTCAGTTCAAAGTATATCTGGTGGACTCGCGCTGTCAACTTTTGGACTAGGGCAAAAGTGTTGTTCAGTTGTTTTGAAAATAAGTTATCGGGTGCCCATTTTTTCTTTCTGCCTCGGACAATCTTTGAGAAAGGGGAACTTCAAAATTAAAAAGTGGCATTCAAACCCAGATAATTCTGCTACTGCGAGTTGCATGTCAGCGATTTTCAATACACTTCAGCGAGCATCAAGGCGGGGTAATATTATTTGTGGTTAACCAGTCGATGGAAAGTCGATGTCGTGCATTTGAGTTGATGCGATCGTTTGCGAATACTTGTAAATGATGGCCGATTCAACGGTTATGGACCCGGCTGCTTGTGTGATGATGTTGATGAGCTTAGTAAGCGAGAATAATTGCTGCGCCGATTATCGATTGACACCGGGATCTTTCATGTATGTGGATAAAAAAATGCTTCTGAGAAGCCTTCGAATTACGTCGGGATTGATCTGCTCGTCACGTTTGCGGATATTGAGGAAATTCGGAATAGACCCCGTTGACAAAGGACAATGCAAAAGAACAGTACGGTGTCGTTCTTTGTTCGGTTCGCGGAACTTGGTCCGCAATTGTTAGCTCGGGGGCACAAGGGAGGTGACGTTGGACGATAATCTATGAGATATTGAGACGCAGCTGCTTCGCCACAGAGAAATGCCCCGTGCTTAGAAATGGCAGAGGTTCGTAATGAGTACGTGGATGTATAGTAAAGCAATAAGTCGGTGAATGAATTTCGTGACATCACTTGGTGATAGTAAGATAATTAAGAAATATCTGTCTGTCGCAGATTGCGTACTTCAATAATATGAATCAGTCGGTGGTCGGCGTTTGAGCTGGCGACAAAGGGTCCAGTACGTAAGCGATGAACATTACCTAATTGTCTGATTCAAAGACATTTCAATTATGTAAGGGCTGACATAAGATATCACTTGCATCTGTCTGGCTGTTATTTTGTTTAGGGCGGAGAACGGAGGCCACCGATTACCGATCCTACCTGCCTCCTTACGTGCCTAACAATTGATTGTTACAACTTTCAACATAAACTTTTCTTTTTTGTACCTATTTTTTTCAGATACACCCTTATCTCATTCTTCAGGTATTCATCTCATTTACGCCTCCCGATTTCCTTTCTCCATCGGCCGAAACCCAAGCTGAACGGCGAGACCGAATTAAATTCTTATGCTACGGGCGTAGGATAAGTCTAGATCCCAACGCCATTGCTTATGTTAGAGGGCATATCCTAATTCTATCAGCTGCTTTTGCTTTTCCTTCTTCATGACTCTCTAGCCCTTTAGGTTAGTCCAGGCAATCTCTTGATTGGTTGAAGTAACCGGCAACTTGAGCTAACTTGTATCCCTTTTATCACATCCAATTGCACTCGCTAATTGGCTGCTGTGTCTCACCACGAGACCCAGGCATACCCCTAATTATTCTAGTTCCTTATTCTGGGGTAACAGAGCTAATTATGCTAGCCCTTTACTGTAAGACGGCTAGCTTCGCAAAACGGGAGGTACATTGATCGACAAAATGTATTCGCAAGCAATCCACTTTCTTTATATCGGCATCGGGACCGACGAGTCTCCAGAGGCTTCAGCTCTAATAACCCCGATATGTTGCGCCCGTCGCCGCAGCTTGCCGGAATTGTACTTTGCCCATCCCCTAATAGCCTATGAGTTTAGACGGAAGCATCCTTGTTTACGTGTCAAGCGTTATCCCCGGTTAGCTGCATTACGGCATTGTCTTCACCCACGCGTAGCCGCAGATGCATCGTCATATGGCAGTATGGCTCATGTGCCTACCTACACAAAGCTACGATTGCTAAGTACACGGAGAGTCGGTAACCGCGATCTTTCCTTGGCGTTTCGTCTAGTGTGGTTTCGAGCCGCCTCATCAAACTACACGTTCCAGTCCCTTTATCTGAGACTTTCGTCAACCCGTAGGCGATGTACCACCTGACAAAGTACAGCAGCGCTAGTCTCGCGCCGATCCACGGGACTCGCTCTAAAGAAAATTTGGACCCTGGAAGGACAAGTTACTTGTTAGGCTATCCCATCTGTCAAACGTCGGTGTGGAGCAACAGTAATGACAATGAAGGGGGATCAGACGCCTCATTGTCTACATATAAGCCTGGTAACCCTCGAACTGCATTCGGCAGCTTCCCGTGATATGATTTCTGTAGACCCCAAATCTTACAAGAATCCTCCAAGATTTTCTGCAATGCCAATTCGTGCGTACTACCTCTTATAATCTCAGATATAACAACCTACAACCAATCGAATCCTTGCGTGGCTTCAGAATACTTGCCTCCGACGTCTGATCCTATTTACCTACTCCAACGCCTGCAGAAGCCTACGCGGGCTACACACAATCATGCCAAGGATAGGGAGCCAAACCCAAAGCCTTTATTATGATGTACCCGTCGCCGTCATACCGTTGATCAGTTCGATACTACTACTTATAAGGCTGTACCGTTGGCAACAGTCGCAATACTATCAACTACTCAACCTAATCGACAACACGATGGAGCAAACCATATCACACGTCTCTAGAAGAGCCCAAGCTCCTACATCTTTCACAAAGTTCAAGGAGCTTCCCCCTGAGCTGCGGATTAAAATTTGGCAACATGCCATGCCGAATGCTAGAACGGTGGTTGTCAAATCTCCTCATACAAAACCAGCACAGGCACCGAGGTCATTAGAAGAAGCGATGTCCAAATCACCCGACCAAGAACCAACATGGTCCTCAGCTACACAGATTCCCGCCCTCTTGCACGTAAACGCCGAGGCCAGGCACGAAGCACTCAAACACTACAAACTCTCGCTTGGCGTAGGGAACGCCCAACCACGAATCTATGTCGATTTTCAACGAGATACAATCTTCTTCGGAAACTCAGAACTGAAACCTGAATGTTCATCATTGTGGGCTTCTACAAGAGACCTAGACCGCGTACGACGTCTTGCAGTTGTACCCGAGGGCGCATGGAGAGTATTACGATGGAAGAAGGTGGACCTGAACTCGTTGGAAAAGATGATCTTCGTGCATGACACAGACGACTTCGAATTAGGGCCCCTTCCCCAACTCATCGAAGACGAGCCACAAACAATCGGGACAGAGATTCTCGACGAGCAGCCACGGCAACTAGAAGCGGAGGAACTCGAGATATCAGAAGAGGCACGGCAGGAGGAGTCGCAGGAGGATGCCACACAGGATGATCCCATGAAAAAGCGGATGCAGGCGGCGCGCGAGGAGTTGAACACACTGATGATGGTGTTACCAACGCATTGGGAGAAGGAACCTGCCGTCTCGACTGCAGTGTTTAGAAAAAGCCGCGGCGACAGATGGTCGTGCTGATTCGCTGTTCCTCTGGTCTGCGACAGACTTCGTCAGCCACGGCATGTCTTAGGTTATCTTGTATGCCGTACATCGATATGCCGTACGCTGGAAAATTCCATCCAACCAAATTCAAGAAGTAAAGCCTAAGCCTTTGAATGTATTTGACGTGATTTGTCGATCCGTGGTTTCATAATTCCCTAGGAAACTATCTGACTATGCTGTCGCACCTTAGCTAATCCACCGGCGAGATGTTCGCCTTCCTCCCGGGCCTAGATGCAGAATTCTAGAAAGGGATGCCATCGTCAAGCCCCTCACTGTCTAAGACATGTTTTGTGTCCTGATTCTCGCCGCTAACGTAAGCTCGTCTCTACTTGTCATGTCTCGCCTTGGCCGCCCTAACCCCACCACACATATTGAGGCATTCCAATTCCACACTTCGGTGTTATCCTATTTTTACCGTAGTCGTGTGGCGGCCAAAAAAAAAGTCCCATCAATTAGGGTTAAACAGGGAGGGTAAGACGATCGATTTCATCTACGACATTCGGCTGCTTATCTTTGTCTTTCAAGAAGTCCACCGGCTCGCTACCGTCAATCATACATTTTCTTCTGCGGCGCGCGACGAATTTTTCATGTGCTTGTCCATGTTCCATCCGATAGGTACCCGTAGGCGACGCAATGCATCATGTAGCCTCGAAGGCTGTCGTATCTGTCGACATCATTACCATTGACCCTATAACAGGAATACATGCACATAGGGAACACGGCAAGGTAGACAGGCTACCTGTGTGTATGTAGATGATTAATTAAAGTGATGATGCACAGAGGTTTTCTTTTGCGAAAAGTTTACACGCGTCCCCCTCTACCCCGCCCCCTATCCATTATCCCCTCGCCTCAAACGATGATGCACATGTAGACGACGACCAGGACAATCTTTCGTATTGATGATATAACACCCCCCAATAACTCTCTAGACTATATGCCTCAAAATAGACGTGCAGCCAAACCCCCAAGTCCAATATACAAAATTGTATTATTGATCTGCCCGATCCTCCCGAGCTCAATTCCATCCTGTTTCGTAGAATAAGTCCTGGATGAGGAGACGATGGAGGGGTAGAAAGCCTCAGGCTCGACGTTACACAACATCATGTCATGCACGCAGGCAGGAATAAGAATCCTGCTGAGCTCCACTAATCTCGAAATCCCGGCAGCCGGCAGGTGTTCCGGTGTGTTAGCTAGCTCACGTACGCAGCAGCACCCAGTTGACCCGTCTTACTCCCACTCCCGGCCCCCTTAACTCGATTCGATGCTGACTGGGAACTCTGATCTGATCTGACCTGACGAGAGGATGATGTGTGGCACGTAGGTAGGTAGGTACTCAATGGCGTCATTCACAGCTTACTACTGCTCCCACCACTAGTAACATACTCATTCCCGCGCCTAAGCATCTCGACGGCCTGATCCACCATATCGCGCACGATCTCGGCGGCGGGCTGGACCTTGGTGATAGCGCCGGCGACCTGGCCCATAAGATGCGGAACATCGATGTCCCGATCGTTGTCGAAGTCGTGCTCGATCGGCACTATACCCTGATCGCAGAGCTCCCTGATCTTGTCGGGCTGCGCGTGCCAGCGCGCGATGTACTCGTTCGTGCGCATGCGCAGCGGACGCCCGGAGAGCACGAGCGTGCGCTGCGTGTCCTCCCAGCCGCACGTGACGACGGCGCGCTTGTGCTCCTCGCTGCTGTTGGCCTCGGCCGCGGCCACGAACCGCGTGCCCACCCACACCCCGGCCGCGCCCTGCATCAGGCTCGCGGCCAGCGAGCGCCCGTCGTGAATGCCGCCGGCCGCGACGACCAGCGCCTCCGCGCCCCGCAGCATCGCCGGCTTGTACCGCCGCGCCACGTCCGCGACGGCCGGGATCAGTATCGACGACGCGATGGACCCCGTGTGCCCGCCGCCCTCGCCGCCCTGCGCGCACACCATGTCCACGCCCAGATCCAGCGCCTTGGCCGCGTGCTTCGGGTGTCCGACCATGTTCATGACCAGGATCCCCGCGTTGTGCAGCCGCTCGATCACGGCTCTCGGCGGCACGCCCACGGCGCTGACGAACAGCCTCGCGCCGCTGTCGATCGTGATGTCGATCAGCTCGTCCAGCTTGCCGCCTGTGTAGTCGTGGTTCGTCTTGCGCGCGTTGCCGCCTACCTGCGGCAGCGCCAGGTCCACGCCAAACGGCAGGTCGGGCGATTTGAGATGTGCTTTGAGCTCCGCGATGATTTCGCGCAGCTGGTCGGGTGTGTACTGGAACCCCCCGATCACCCCGAGTCCGCCGGCGTTGGAGACCGCGGCTGCGAGGGCGCCGCCGGATACCCGGGCCATGCCTGCTAGCAGGATTGGGTGCTGGATCCCTAGGAGGGTGGTTAGGGGGGTTACTATGGGGCCTTTTTGGGGCGCCATTGTTACTTTTGGTGTTTGAGGCAAGGTAAGTGTTTATGATGTGTTCTGATGTCTTGATGTGTACTATGTATAATGCAATGCCGTAACTCCCGTTGGTCAAGTGTAGGTTCGGATGCTGGGGGTGAAACTCAACACGCTAAAGTAAGTTGGCTAATTGAGAAGAAAACATGAATCAATTAAGCCTACTTGAATTATAGAGCAAATGTGGACTTAATCGCATATATTGAAAGAAACAAGGCCTGCTCAACCTAGGGCTTCCAAAGAAGAATTGAGGTCAAGTCTCGAAATTGTAGTGGTTGGTCCCTTTCAAGATGTAGGCCTCGGGAGCTAAGCTTGACGGTGTGAAGTGGGGATGAGAGTCCGGGGTATAATGTGGAGATGCCGAGGTATTTGGAAATGCAACTATCCAAAATAGGAGCAGACATGTCCGAAGTAAACAGACGTAAACTGCTGCGCTAAGTTACGGGTTTTCGATTGCAATTGTGATAAAGCTAAGGTATATCCAATATCTGGGAAAGCAGGATCCTTTGTATGGTTCAAACTCCTATTATATATAATACATCCTGTCGCTCGCCATGCTAAGATTAGCAAGGGCGAGACTATTGAAGACCTCTAGGCGCCTTTATAAAACCCCAACCGGTTTAGTTATGACGAGCCATCTTTCCTATGTGATGGTACCTTCATATTAATACAAGGTGCAGGCGTTGATGAACATTCGGAGAGCAATTCTCAAGTACTGGTACTACCCGCCCCATGAACGCCATGCATTCAACATACTGTTGGATCATAATCATAAATGTAGTATCGTAGCTCATCAGTGTTTGACTAGCTTACGTTCCCTATGTCGTTTTGAATTTGAATGAAGAAAATACTCGTAATTCGTATACAGCCGAAGTTAGCGAGCAGCCCGGATGTCAATCTTAAATCTGTGATGCCACGGAATGTCTTCCATCATCGGAAAAATGGCAATCGTGCGGGTACAAAGCTATCCTGTGGAGGATCTTTTGGTACCGGATTGGTAGGCGCCGGTGTTGGTGTTGGTGATTGGCGTTGCTCCTCTTTCGTAGGTTCGGCCTCATCTTCAGCTTGTTCACCATCTATATCTTGATCAAAGATGACCTGCTGCGGAACTCGGACCTTCTCAACTTTGACGAATTCCGATTTCATTTCTGGGACGGATCCGATTTGTAAACTTTCTCGGCTCAACCCACGTCGAAGGGCTAAGTCTGCAGCCGCCTGTCTTTTCTTCTCCAGCACTTCATCTTCCTCCCTTTCCACACGCTCTTCCTCTAATCGCAAATCTTCTAGAGACGGCGTCGAAGGCAATGCTGGATTTTCCGAGGCTATAGATGCGGAGCCGAAGCTGGGACGTAAGGACGGTCTCATAGAGTCGATAGTTGTCCTCGAGACACTCCTAGGTAGCCTGCCACTCGCAATTCGCTTTCCTTTACTACTTCTCGTTTTGTTGCTCGACCGGTCATCGGGCACATGTTCCATCGAAATGGTGAATTCGTCGTCTAGCGGTATTGCATCTTCTTCCCCTTCCTCGTCACTTGGGAAAAGGTCTCCTCTCGATCTGTATGAGTCACTGGTATCCCCGCTTCCAACTGTCCCGCTTCGCTTCCTACTCTCCGTTGGTATTTCGTGGGCTTGCGATGTGCCCTCGCCGCTGGTTAATAAAGGTTCGCGTTCCGCAAATCTCGATGCCCCGGGATGTTCTTGTAGATTTGCTGCACTAGGTTTATATCTCAAGGTTCCTCCGAATCTAAATGGCAAGCGACTTAGAAAGCCTAAAGGCGCGGTACTGGGAATGATGGTCGGATCTTCGTGGGTGCTGGCTCTCTTTCGCAGCCCCCTCGTACCGTAGCTCATCCCACGTTTCCTCTTAGGTTGTTCTTGAACCTCTCCTGCCGTCCGCTTCTTTCCAGTGCCCGCCAATAAGTGATCCCAATCTTCGCTTCGCCAACCACCTATTAGACCGCCTCCTTCATCACCAGCACCTAATTCCTCATCCCAATCATCGTAGAAGTCGAAGCTGTATTCGGCCCTCCCTTGCGCCCGTTGACGTTCTCTTGCTCGTCGCGCTCGTTCTTCGCGATCGCCGAGGCAAACGGTCGAGCAGTTGTCAAAGACGGAGGTGACTGAAGAAAGACATGGGTTGACGTAGGTGTGCCCGAAGCTCCAAATGCCAGCGGCCGCGTTCTCGGTGACGGTCTCGGTGGTGTGCGAGATTTGATTCCATCGCTGCCGGAGACGAGGATCTTCGAGGAATGCCATTGCTTGCTAGCGACGGGTGCCTGCCGACTCCTGTTCCGATAAAATCGATTAACGAAGTACGGGCGTGGTGAAATGTCGGTGGATGTGATGTTCGGTATTATCCGACAAGGAATTACGGTGAAACGAGTCAGTTGCTTAGCGAGGCTTGAGAAACGGACCTCCGACCTTTCGTCTGATGGTTTCGTCGTCGTTTAATTAGTACAAATCGCGCAACATGCGACGCCGGAAGAATTAGCGCCCATTCGGTGAGGGTAAAAAGGGATATCTAGAATGCCCAGCGGTAGAAGTGTATAATAATGATATTATTTGTACGGAAAAGAGCGCTATGATAGATGCAGGCGAGATCGAAGTTTCCATACTACGAGGATCCTTGAAAAGAAAGGTTTCGCAAATGAAGTTGCAGCATCAGGGGAAGGGAGGAAATGGAATGGGAATGGGAATGGGAATGGGACCAGATTTCCAATCTCCAATTAAGAAGCTGATGTGCATTGAGCATTAAAGAGTTTATGTTGAACCCTCCCCTGACATGTTCCTACATAGAGTTCGCTCGCTATCTTTTGTTTCCCGTGAGCGCATGTAAAATCGAGTAGTAAGCATTTAAAAGATACAGGCGCACCGTGGTCGATATGGCTGTAGTAAATTGTAATAGGTTGAAATGACCTCATAAGCACTAAGCCCCCGAGGAATAATACATGTATGTAGGTGTTCTGCGGGGAGAAAATAGTGTTTTTCCAGCACACTTTGAGAAGGTTAAAAGGTAAAATACAGCTGGAGCTATGCAGGTCCAACGTTACTCAGGCACAAACTACATCCTAAGATCGGTGAGAGTCGGATAGGAAGCTTGGACCAGTCCCCGTTTTCCCGGTTCCGTCACAGCTTGTCGGCCTAAACCGTTTAAGGTCAATTTGTAGAGCGGTCAAGTGGGGCAAAATCTCTACCAGCTTTACAGCTTTCCGCATGCGACTCCATTACAGACATTGAATATCGCAACACCATCAATTCAATCAGCCTTCGAAATTCAACTTTTCAAAAATACCCTTCTTCGCCTCACTCAATTTTATTTCGCGTTTTGATCCAACTACCACTTTTCATGAGTAATGATTTTTGCACACATTTATCGATAAATGCACTCTCTTTGTTCGCGTTTTGCGGTTTGCCGTTAGTCAATCTTCTTGGCGCGCATCTCGAGGGCGAGCATTCATTCTTTGTTACTTCCTCCCACCAACTTCTCCTCCTTCTATCTCGCTTTACCTCCTCAGTCTACGATTCCTAGTCAACCTTGACACATATTACACCATTCATGACATCCTATACGCAAGTCGCTGCAACGAAGCGCGATGCTTAACTCACAAAGACCGGCCAGCTGGGGATCTGGCCAACCCCAAACCCAGGGCACACCTGCGCTCAACAATCGTAAGTAAACCACATTCCCTTCCTTGACGTTAATAGCAATACCTGTCGCCAGCCATTGTCGGCCCTCGGGCACTACTGGATCTATGACGTTTTTCGAATCCGCGAAGCGATGAAATCACCGATGGAGCATGTTAAGGCGCTGGAACAAGATGTAGTATAGGAAAAGAGAAGGAAGCGAGGATGGTTCAAGACCACTGACTATATTTTCCATATAGCTTTTACCGCTCAATCGACCCAACACCCGGTCAATCCCTTCGCCCAGGTCGCCCAAGCGAATCCGTTTTTGCAGAAGCAATCCAATGGAGCGGCTCTTACACCAAATCCGTTTCTAGCCAACCCTTTCGCATCATCGGCATCTACCCAACAGAGCCGATCGGCTTCCCCTTTCGAGCAACCACAAAATCCACCCGCGCCACACAACCCGTTCGCCGCAAAAGCTAGCTTTGGTGATAAGCCCAACTTTGGCAAGCCGCGCTTTGGTCAACCTAGCAACTCTCAAGCCTTTAAGCCTACAGTCGATAAGAACAGCAACAAGGCCTCTAGCGCCCCAAACCCTTTCTCGAAGCAGACGTCAGGATTCTCTAATGGCAGTGCGAATAAGGCGACGACTGATTCCAATGCGAATGGCAAGAGAAAGGTTTCGGAGTACGTTCAGCCAGCATGGCCTAAACAGGAACCTCATGAGGGTCGGGCGCAGACCAATGGGAAGCGGAAGAGCGAGAAGGATTTCCAGAGACCATCAAAATTCTCAAGGCAGTCACCAGACCCGGAAGCTGCTTCTATACGATCTCGTCCTCCCGTCCAAGACGACAAGCTAGATTACACCAATATGCTCTCCAAGACTAGAGAGGAGTCGGAAGTCTTCGCTAAAAAGATTATGGACCAGCTAGCTAAGGACAACATCAACCCACCACGATGGCCAGAGAATCCTGGCAGCTTCTCGCAACGTCAGGCGATAGAAAACTTACGCGAGTCACACAAAGCATACCGAGACAGAGCAAGGAAGTCGCTCATGCGAGCCGGTCTAATTGATGACCCGGACAAGAAGCGAAGACTTGATGAAGCCCTCATCTTTAAAGGAATTTGTGAAGAGATGTGCCCTGAATGGGAGCAGATCACTCGTATCGTTGAACACGACATTAGGGGCCCGGAGAAGAAGAAGGATGACGCTGGTGAACTCGTCGCGGATCCCCAGATTATGGTCAAGCGACTTGCTCGCTCAGCCGCAGGACAAGATGCACCCCTCCCGATGGATGTGCGTTCTGTACGTGCACTTCTCAGGACGTTGCTATACCTATTCGACCTCATCAAGTCAGACGACATGCTACCCCAGAAACACAGCTTCCTCTGGGACAGAACCCGGGCCATCCGAATCGACTTCTCCTTCCAGAAATACGCCATGACACGAGACGAGATCATGGATCAAGTATTATGCCTTGAGCTAATCACTCGATTCCATGTCACTTCTCTCCATCTACTTTCTCGTGATGGATTTACCCCCTCCGATTTCTCGGAACAGCAGGAGATCGAGCAACTCAGCAAAACTCTCATCACCCTAATGGAAGTCTACGACGATTGTGAGCATCAGAGAATCCAATGTCCAAACGAGCCAGAGTTTCGAGGGTATTTCATAGTATTCAATGCCTTCAACACCGGAGTCTCCGAACGGATCGAGGATTTACAACGACGATTCGGGCACGCCCGTGGGATAAAATCCGCAATAGGCCTCACCGAATGCATCAAGAACATCCGGAGTCTGCACATTTCTTCACTTCCCGGAGATAACAGTACGATAGCAGCTAACAGCATCTCGATATTCTTTGAACTGGTGAAGCAACCTATAGTCTCTTATACCTTGGCCTGTTTTGCCGAGATCCATTTCAATACTGTACGCAAGGCAATCTTGAAGGTGATTAGGACCTCATTCAAGAGACCGAAATTCGGTCCAAAAGACCTTACTCCCGCCGTCCTGAAAGGCCATCTCTATATTGATACCGAAGACGAGGCTGTTAGCTTCTTCTCTAAGCACGGATTTGAATTCGATACCACGGATGGGTTCGCTATTGTCAGCCCTGGTCATCAGTATATTGATGCTCGAATTTCTCACCCCTACTCGGAGAGTATTGTCGAGCGGAAGCGGATGGGGCACTCCTTTCAGGACGTTATACATAGTACCGTATACGAAGAAGATGCCCTAGCCACGGGAATCCCCACACCAGCTGGTGCAGGTTACGACGACTGGGAGGATGAGAACTTGTTCGTCGACGGTTCTGGAGATGTTTCGTTCACTGGTTCCAATGGCCAAGAAGATTCTGACGACTGGGAGGGACGCGACAGTGAAGGATATGAAACCGGAGTTAAGAACGACGCACCTACACCTCCATCTAGCCGCCCAGCTTCCATGAGCCCCCAGCCCGCGCCGATGTTCGGAAACTACGCGGTTACCAAGCCAAACAGCTCTAGCCAGCCTGCACAGTCTCCAGATTCTTCTGTGCAATCTGGTAGTAATGTTGGATTTCTCCAATCATCCCCATTCGGTGGAGTGCTTCCTAAGGAGCAATCGCCTGCTTCGCTCATGATGGAAGCAGAAAAGGCAACCGGGGCTGAAGATGCGCACCTTGTTCCTTTTATGAAGCATCAACCCGCTCCAGTAACTGCAAATACCAATCCAACAGTTTCCTTGCCCAGTGTCGCCCCGAAGGCCGCCCCGCCGCAAGATTTCAGCCACTTGAGTGCGGAAGAAGAGAAGCAGGGACAAGAACAGAATAAAAAGAAGAATTTTGAGAGCCAGGCGTCATCATCCACCGCCAAAAAGGTTAGGTTTAGTGACGACTCTAGCCAAGACACCCCAGATCGATCTACTACGCTCACCACCACTCCGCCTACGTCAAGTCTTTTCTCTTTTCTTAACAAGAAGGAGGATAACAAAGACGCAAGCACCCCTGCCTCTACTCCCGGCCCCAGTCCCTTCTCGGGGCTACAGTCGAATTCATCAGCTACATGGGACAAAGACGGAAATCGTCAGGCTCAATGTTTCGGTATGTCCGCGACACCGGGTCCATGGCCTAGTAACAATGCCACCCCATTCTCATCCATCACAACTTCTTCCACAACTCCTTCAATGTTCCCAACATTGGCAAAGCCCCAATTTGAGAGCACCTCGCACGCTGAAAAGTCATCCACCATAGCTAGCCCAGGATCATCATTATTCCAGCCACGAAGCACAGAGTCGCCAGCGGCACCCGCTCCTACCATACCTGCCCCAACACAATCCAATACCTTACCAAAGCAATCACCGGTAGCGGCGTCTTCTATTTTACCACCACAAGGAAACGGCTCCGCACAGGGCCAGACCTCCGGACAAGCGACTCTGCGTGACCCAATGGATAGCTTCACTCGTTGGTTTGTTTGTGGTGATAAGGGCTTGATGGAGTCCCATCTGCAGGAGGCCGCAGTTGAAATGGTTCTCAAGGGGGTCTTCGAAGATTTCCAAAAGAATGAAAAAGAGCGCGCACAAAAAGAAGAGGAGGAAAGAGACTTAGCCAAAGCACTCAAATTCAGAGAGGAAAGCCTTAGAGTGAAATTCTTCTATCGTTGGCACGAAGGTTTCCGCAAGAGACAACGTATTGCACGGATGAAAATGGAGCGCGAGAAGGCCATCGCGTGGTACTTACCTGAAAATATGGCGAAGCGCGAGAAAGAAGCCAGGGAAAGAAAGAAACAAGAGAGAAACCGGCTTGTCCAGGAAGCTCAAGATTCGATGGTGACAAATTCGACATCGCAGAAAAGACGTCGCAAGGTCGAAGAAGCGGCTAAGTTGCAAAAGCAGCAAGAGCTAGAAGACGCGAGGAGATTTAGATCGGCTCTGCAAGGGATTGAGGGTATAGTGATCCCGCCCAGCCAATCGAGTCAGACGAGCCAAGCCAGTCGAGAATCATCAAGCTTTGGATCGAGATTGGCGGACATTGAGCAGGCCCTACTCGCTACCGGTGTATTCAAAGGCGTGAGAGATGAAAAGGCTGCAGCTAAAGACGCAGCCTGGGGAGATGGTGCATCTAGGAAAGAAGCTCTCGAAAAAGAAGCACGATTGCGAGCCGAGAACAAACGCCGTGTCGCTCGCGGACTCTCCAGACTCCGAGAGTTACCAGAGCCCCCAAAGGTTAAGGAGGGAGCCAAGACAGCGATGCTTAGAGCCCGTCTCAACGGTACGGGAAGAGACACCATGTCCCTGTCGACAGGAGACTTGCGCGAGTCAACTTTCAGCTCGAGTTACCGGTCTAGTCTTGGTTACAACAATCACCGAGTAACCAAACCTCGCACCATCAGAGCCACGGATCCATACTGGCGCATGAAGGCCAGTGGCTTTGTGAAAATGCCAAACGGCGAATACCTACCAGAGTCGGTGGCACACCCCATTTTACAAGGTGAAACTCGTTTTGGGAACTACGGAGTACCAGCTGCACAACCCTCAACTCCCGGCCAGTCACCACTACCAGTTCCCGATGGGTACTTCTCCTCGCCCATCCGATCCGACCGAGGAAGCGCAGCGAGTAGTCCTCCCTCTGCCTCGAATAGCCAGAAGCGTAAACGCCACGACGAAGCGGTCTTGAACGGCAACGAGGCGTCTCCTAGCACGAAGCGAGCTAGAACAGGAGAACAAGCCGAGGAGCAGCAGTTGACCAACGCCGACGACCACCTCGCCAACATTGCGAAATTTCTAAATCAGGTGAATAATCGGGTTGAAAGCGTCAAAACTTCGACGCCAAAGGGAAGTCCAACTCGGTTTTAACCAGGACGCTAGAATTACGGGAGGAGGGAAGGATGAAGGAACTAGACAGGGAGACGAACGATCGACGGCATAAATTGCTGTCCTGGAATGCTGTTAGCATACGACATGCCCTGCCAAAGATTGGCGATGTGTCGGTCAGGATTGAGAAAGGCAGGAGGAGACATGAGTTTAGGAGGAGATCGCCCTGAAGCAGCGAAAGGAACGGAATCACACTATATCGAACCCTCACGAGGGGAAGCATGGACCGGCGTTTTATCACACAGGGAGGCAGGGAAGATACACATGCATTTTCGGACAAAAAAGGCAAACGAATATACCATAATGATTACTCCTTTTTTTATTCTTCAACCTTTCGACTACCTACCACTGTTTATACCGTCATCACCGTACAAACTTCTTCATTCCACTTCCTAAATACATACACACCAACCAATACTAAATCGACAACCATTACACCATCATCATCCTCATCAATTCAGGGGTTTAGGAGAAGGCGGAAGTAGCCACCTTTTTTTTTTGCACTTCGGTGTTTGTTTGGTCTTATTTTTTTTCCGGACTGTATAATTCTGAGATACCCTTCATGGTACATTTGCGTTTTGAAATTTGCATATGTTGCATTACAGCATGGCGTAGCATGGCATGGCACGGCACGGCACGGTATGAAATGAAATAAATAGAAATAGGATTACGGTCGTACTCGTATTCAAAAACTTGGTTGCGAGTTTTATAAATGAAATGAATTCACCTCCAACCTCAATTAAAATCAACCGACGTGAGAGTTCTTAGGCTTAATAGATCTTTTACTATCCTCCGTCACCTGTTATATATCTCGGTACTAATCTAAACTTATAAATCTTCAATTCTAACTGTCTTAATAGATTTTAGGTAGAAGTTTTGGTAGTAAATCCCATAAATACAACTCGTTTTGGGAGAGCATGCAGAAAATCAATACAGAAATCTGATATCAACTCAATTGTTGCTTAGCTAAATACGCCTCCATAACCGAACGCGACAAGCGAGGTTCATCCCCGTCCGTCCGTCCATTCATCCTTCCTTCCAACCTTCTGTATGTACTGTATGTATAAGGGTATAATAACCAGTCTATACCGCCTGAATATCTACCAATCTATCCGGTGCTTGCTTGCTTGCTTGAAAAGGAGGGGAAAGGTTTTGCAAAAAGTCCATTAATCATTACTTAACGCTGCAACAAGCTACCTCGCCAAACACACGCACCAAAAATATGAAACAAGAAGAATAATCACTTCTGAGTAGGGATTCCGTTCTTCTGAAAAGATAAGGTTCTAGACCATATCGCGATCCCTATCAGATCGGTCGGCGCTCCTTCGAAGTGTCGACGTGCGGTTCAAGCTGAATGGAATTCGGCGACTGCTTCGACCGCCGCTGCCGTTCGAAGGGTATTTCTCAAGCTGCGAAGTGCTGCCTATGGCCCCGCTAGCCTCCGCCGATTCTTCGTTGATGACAGGCGGGTGGTGGAAGCTTGGGTTGCTGGCCTTGCGGGAGACGAAGACGTCCTGGAAGACATCTCCAGATGTATCTTGGGCGTGAGAGTTGGCTCGTCGGCGGGTGGCAGTCAAGATAGAGGGATCTACCTTCGGCTGTCGCTCTTCGTAGGACGGAGGCTGGACGTTGGATTGGTAGACGGGCCAATCTTGTCCCGAGATCTGGAACTGGCGACGGGGTTGCTCAATACCAAGGGCCACCATCTGTGTCACCAACTCCGTGGCAAACTTATTGTGACGGATGAGACGAAGCAGCTCGTTCTGATAGCTCGTCTTATGGAAGCAGATCAGATTAAGCTGCATACAGTACGCATCCTCGATCAACCGCATCTCAGTAAGAATCTTATTCGTGAAGTCGCGCTTGTGCTCCGTAACATATTCCGTCATACGAGCCTCAAGTTCTTTAATGACACTAGTCGGTGTATCATACTTCATTCGGAGTACATATACGTCGGCCAATGTGCTACTGCGTCGGTGGTTCAGGATGAACAACGTGTTAAGTACTGAGTTGGGAGCCTGAACAATGTGGCCCTCCATCTTCTTGAACTCGGTGTATAGTAGTGAAATCTCAGTGACATAGTAGTCATCGCCTTGCAGCGTGGTTCCGGTGTTGCCGTAAATGGTAACGCGGTCACCAACGTCAAAGGGATGTTTGACAAATACAAAGATGATGGACTGCAGAAATTCCTGAGCCGTGGCTTGGAAAAGCCAGGAAAGACCTAATATGGCGGTTCCTGCCGATGCTAATGACGAGGCTGTACTGGCGGAAATGATCTCGATGAAGACAATGACCGCAATGACGAAGCAAACCAAAAAGAACACCCTGTCCAGTTTCGTAATTACGGAGTCCAGGTCCTTAATAGAGGCAGCGATTGCTTTCTTCTCCCGATGAACTTCGTCGCAATAGGCTTCCAGTTCGTCCATTGACACATCTCCGTTCAAATCACGGTCGAAAAGGGAGAAGGCAGTTTCAGCATCCTCGGCAGTAGGGAAAGCCGGTTCCAAGTCCTGCGGAGTAAGAATATCGGCACCAGGCTTCGCAAACGTGCGAAAAAGGCGTCTCGCCAACACTTGTGCTGAATTTGTATTTCGGAGTAATTCGGACACCACCTTCTTAGGATGGTTTCTAGACCGGAATTCGCGACCCGTGAAGTCACCCGCTACACGATTGGCCATATCACCAACTTTCGCGATAGTGTCACGAGCGTTGTCTGAGAGCATGCCCAAGGGAGTTTTGGTGCCGGAATTCACCCCTTCGGCGTTCATAACCGATGATTCGGAGACTAATCTATCTTTGGAGTGCTCGTATAGATGAACCAAATAGCTGATATGCTTCTGTTAGCGTAAATATATGACTGGCGCGGTTAGGCACGACTTACGCAATGCTCTGCTTATTATTAACTATACGCGTCGAGTATGTTCGTAGATGGAAGGATTCTGCGATCCACTGAATCAAGATCTTCTCAACCCAATTCAGCACAGCGAGAACGAAGAAGGCCGTAATGACTTTGTGGGTAACGTTGATCCAGTTGATATCTGGGTATTCTGTATCGGCTTCTTGTGGCACACGGGCCGGGACCTTGTGGCTGTTCAATAAAGGGTAATGGCAGATCAAAACAGCCAACATCCAGAGGAATAGAGCGGTATGCAATTCCAGCTGACGGCCAACCTGTAGCCATTTCTTAGAGCTGGGCGAGCCGAGGCATCTGGCAACGAATGCGACAAGATAAGGCAGAACGGTGGTAGCGATTCTGGCAGCCCATAACGATAGCCAAATGACTTCAAGCCAAATTCCAAACCACAGTAACTCCTCTCCTCCGGGACCGCCAATGACAGACTGTCGATCCTTGGGCAAGAATATGCCAAGTAGAATAGGGATCAATAAAATTATAGTAACGGGAATGCAGTACATGAAATATCGAACCATCCGTGGCAGTTTTTTAATCCGTACAAGCGCTTTGTTAAAACGGCTTGGAGGTTCGGTAGCTGTCGCAGTGGCAATTGTAGGGGTTTGAGCAGGTTGATTAAATACATCTTCCTTAACTGGTTCATGGCTCCTAGCTCTGGAGTGAGAACGCTGCAAGTCGACGGATTCCCGGTGACTGACAGCCTGCTCGGCTTGAAGCAAGGTGAGGTCATCAACTAGGCGAGTCGACTGGTTCCGAGATTCGGTCTCGGAGAAGTATCCAGTATGATCCGAGTGCATTCGATTTGGTCCGTGTGGAACTTGAAGATGCTGGTTATTTGGTTCTGGGGCAGCTGCTGTGGCATACTTTTCCGAGTCATCAGCTGTATCCGAGACGGTTGGGGCATGAGTTAGCGTGGGAGAGCCCTTCTCATCCAGCTCATTCTGACTGTTTCTGTAAGGCATTTTCAACAATGTCGTCCGAGTAGGCTAGATGTTGAATAGATAGGTGATTGTTTATTGCAGGAGAATATCTTCGTCGATTTCACAACACATCAACCATAAATTACCACCACCACTGTATATCGTATATTCGCGGATAGGTATCGTCGGAGAATAATACAACCCCGAAATGGGCTTGGAAGTAGATATTCTCAAGAATGAAGAGGAACTGAAGAAAAACGAAGGTTGACGATGGTTGCTCACTGGATATCGGTTGCGGGTGATAGATGCGAGCAAACAACGTGAGAAAGACACACAACGAAGTGGTCTAGATCTGGCCCGAGGTTACCTATGAAATGGATCAAAGTCGGGGAAGATTGAAGATCTGGTAATAGAAATAAGTTTTAGAAAAAAAAAAAAAAGATTGGAAATGGGTCAGGGTCGGGGAAAACGAATGAATGCTACCGTAGATGGACCCAAGTTGGGATGGATGAGTTAAGGAGAAGATCTTCGATGCATTCAAGATTTAAACATGACGCGAAAGCAGAGACCCACATAGAGCCTGCTCAGCTTTGTTCAAATTTTGATAGGGGCAGTCTTGGTGCCTCTTTAGCGCTTTTTCACCTGTCTTGGCCACAAGGGAAGCGGCAAGTTGCTACACTAGTCACTATAATTGAGTGGGGGTTGCCATCGCAAAGGCCCGTTTGATAAGGAAGCCACAGTTGTAACACTGATTTTAGTTGTACTGTACTGTACTGTATTGTATTCACAATTTGAGTGAAAAGGGATTCAAGTCTCGACCATTCTATCTAGGTACAGAGCCATGGGGGATCTATAAATAGAATTCATTGTGGGATATATGCATTGTTCAAAACCACCCAATCATACGAATTTTTGAGATTTAATGTCAAAGTATTGACATTGACACAACATCTCTCATTCACAAATAACGAAGCTCAGAAGAAGAAATCGCCATGCTGTACCATTTAAAAGTAGGATTGAACTGGGGTTACGCAGACACCCCCACACCAGGTAATGAACCGTCAGCACCTCCACTACGGGGCGCCATAGCTTCTATTTGAACCAACCCGAACAGAACCATAGTAGCCTTTCCGCTACAATGTCGTCATAAGCCTTAACTTTGAGTTTACAAATCGATAATCTATTGCGAGATATGAGATCTTCTAAGTTGAGTGAACCAATCTGCCATTATCCGATTTATTTAGGAAATGTCAGTTTTTAGAGGTTGCAAAAACACGGCATTTGCAATCCCCCTTAATATCACATGCAAGTACAGTACCTGCCAGATAATATCGTTTATTTTAATTCGAATCAATACAGTACAACAAATACTGTCCAACAACAGCAGCCACCCGTCACACCCTACCACCACATCTACTATTATGTATCTATTAACGCAGGGGAGTGGGGCTCCAACAGTCTTAGGTGTACGATTTCTATCATGAAGAAGGGTAGGTGTGAGCGGACCAGCGGGAGGTACGCTGGCGCTCTTCGGATCCTATTTTTATTCGCGTAAAGCTACCACCGATTGTCTTTTTATTCGCTTGTCATTGGTCAACCTGAAATTTAGCCAAGTTGCCTAATGAGACAGGATGCAGACCAACGGAAGCCGGAAACCATCGATTATAGAGCCGCAACCAAGCAAATGCTTACCTGGGTTTAGCTAACTAGGCACTTAATGGCAATCCGAGAAGGGTGGGAGGGGCCAGAGAAAAAAAAGCGCAACCGACGATATGAACATGTGCATATTATGCAAGCCAAACCTGTCGTTCACCGCGATTGTACGAATCCCACGAGCCAGATCGGCAACGATGCAGCTGCAAGATGCGGTAAATGGCAGAAGTCTTGATACAGTTTCGAACTTTTAAAATGTGTGGCTATTTGAACCAGCGCAGGATTAATTTTGGTATAGGTGGTTGGATGATAGCTGTAGAGTAATCCTATCCAATTCTCGCGACTGAATTCCACATTGGATATTTTAGCGTCCATCCAACCACCACCTCAGCAATATTTCCATGAGCAACTGGAGCGTTGGAAAGTTACACGAGAAATTTCTTACCACTAAATAATCACCACCAGCGCCATCTACGCCATCGAGCATGTTCGCCATGCAGACCACCTAAGCAGGACCCTTAGATGAACCCTTCTTTGCTGAATTTGACGTCAATGTCTCGCCCCGGTGGGCTTTATGCAGATTCTCGGGCTTTCAACTTGTCCGTCACACACTAATTGCGGGATATTATACGATAACAACTCCATCTCTGTTTCTCTTTTTCATAAAACCCTTCTTATCTCCAAGCCCAACCCCGCGATCTTGGGTAGCCTCAGATCGTTTCTTACCAGCGACCCAGAAAGACCTCAAAGACCCGATGTTCTTGTTGGGTGGAAACACACTGCAGAAAAACAACTGGGTCTTCTGTCGTCATCTGGATCAGCCCTCACCAGATGTCTGGGGACAAGAGTCTGACACGTTGCACTGGAATTGCCCACGGACTATGGAGAATACAACCTTGCCCGCAGCTTCCGTGATGAGCCTCATTATTGGCTGACCTCGACGAATTATATACACAATTTGCTCTCCATTACCATTCAATAATGCGACATCAAGCACAACCTCCAATTCCACGATCGCGAGATCTCTACATCATTCCGGAGCATAAACGCAGTAGCGACGAATTATCCAGTCAACGCTAACACTGAGGGACCATCCCCTTTTACCCAATCCACAGAGGTACCTGCTCTATTGTATTATGTAATCAAGCATCTCCAGCCATGAACACCAAACGTCTCCATTGCTAAACACCTAGGTACCTACCTAACTTAGGGTAAGTAGGCAGGTACACGAAAGCAAAAGAAAAACTTGTCCAAAATTATTTTCAGTTCAGGTGTTCCTTGCGAAGATTTTGCGTACCGTCACACGCGTACAGCAGTGTTCCAGACCACATTGTGGACTCCGAGTGGCTGTGCTTGGCTCGTATCGCAATCTACGCGTATCTCAGTTACCGACAACTTGGTTGGCCAGTAGATACACACAACTTACCCCTGAATTTGGGAGGATTCTCAATATTTTTAAGGAATGAATGTGGCTGTCGACGAATTATATTACATAGTACATACAGAATTAAGTAAGCACATAAGTGCGTAGTGTCATATTTACTATGTATTTACGCTATCATCTCAGGCCTTTTTTTTCGCCAAATATTATTTTTAGTTGATGTGGCATCAGATTTATATGAGACATGTTGCTCAGATTTGTCTCACTGTTGAAGTTGTCATGTGTATACTTAAGTCGACACACTAGTGTGCTCTTCATGTATCAATATTATCAGCTGCTCCATCTTCGACGAAGAAGTTCTGTCAATGCTACAGAATAGTGAGCTAAAAATCCACAAATGCCTTAAAATCTCCAGTTCATCAACTCTACTACCGGCAGACTACAACTAGGTGCTTCATAAATCCCCGATGATGGTGCAGATGTAGGAATGTGGGATACCTCAAACTCGCAAAACAGTTAGTTCATTACCTCTTGTTTATTCCCCTTCTCATTCGACCCTCGAACTCTTATTCAGCTAGCCATAACTCCTTGTTAGGTAGGTATGTGCTTGACTTGTCCCTCTGTCTAGTCTTCTGTCCACCTCTTTACTTGGTCTTCTTAGCATATTGACATTACTGGCAATCAACCTATGCGTTGCATAATTCCACTAAATAGCCAGCCAGTCCAAGGTAACAGCTCCCGGTCAATTAGAGCTTGGGGATGACCACAACGATATTTTATGTTTGCTTGTGTTGCACTTACAGATGGTTAACCTCTGCTGTCTAGGTTATTTCTACGACTAGATCATTGGGAATGGGAGCACTGTATTCCTCGGTCAAAGATTGCTGCTTCTAAGCGTGTTCAAAGATACCAACGCTTTTTACAACCATGGCGTTCATCCTAGAACGACAGTTCTATCTGACAGCCAAACAGCATTCGATCCTGCTTATAAGAATCTAAATTTAGTTGCTGTTGTTGAAGATCCGGGTGGTAAGTGGTTCTTCAAAGAAGCGGATAAAGTGAGATCATGTCTCATGTCTCACTCACTTTGATACAGATCGAAGCCCTAAACTGAAGCTCGTGGGCAGACCCGAAATGGGAATTAGCGATGCTTTGCTTGGCTCATTTCTTCCGACGACGCATAATACGACGATTTCATGCCAGGGATTCATGACGTATCCTTGTTGTCTTCTGTACATCATCCCTAGAAATCCTGATATCCCACGCGACTATACGCGGATCAAAGTAAATAAAACATTATGTTGTTGGGATGATTGGTCCAAGATGACATCAATATCGAGATTTGTGCTGGCTCTGGTCGTTGATTCATTGAATAAGTCGTGCCAAGAGATATTGCGACGTCATTGCAACAACTCTGGTCATGCCGTTTGAATCGTTAAAAGAGGCTGATATAGCCCATACTCGGAGTATAATAACCTGCCAGACCCTCTTTAGTCTCATATTCACTATGTGGTTCTGATACCTCGAAGTTATACATACCTGATATTAGAACTACACAAGATACCCAACTCAATATATCACCATGGAATCAGCTGGCGCAAAGTCGACCATGTCGCGAGACATGCAGGAACTCACCACTGGCAAGGAGGCCATCTCTAATAGCGTCAAGGGCCACAAGGCAAATCTCGCAAATCCCAGTCAGTAAACCCCGACTGCCAAACTACCGCCTTATATTTCGATTTGGCGCTGACATATAGCCGCTATGCTAGACACGAGCGAGAAATCGAAGGAGCACAGTCGCGAGGTCATCGATGAAATGGGAGGTGATGCGGCGCATTACGGAGGCCAGGACCAACCCCGCACCAAGAACGCCGCTGAAGAGATCGATGGAAGTCGTGCCATGTTGAAGTGAAGCGAGCGGGAAAGTTGTATTGAATATGCTGATGCATTTGGCCTAAGGGTTATTAGATAATGCTATTTCAGTTAATAGGCGCTGCTCGTTGTGCCCTTTTGTCTCTCTTCAATCTCTTGAATGTTGTGTGAGTGGTCGTCCCGTGCGGTGTCGTGTACGGATTTGAGGACTTAATAAGACCTCTATCGAATGGTTTTATAAGGCTTAGCGCAGGGTACTCCGGACTTCTTCAGTTTATCTGATGGCATTTCTCCCGTAATGCAATTTTGCAGACTCTTGAGCTTGGCATCGCCGAGAGTTAACTTGTCGGGTTTCGTATTTGATGGCGATGTGAAGCTAGACAATTGCCCCTAAGCCCTAAATGGCGGCGCAGCGCAGAGAGGGGGGGCTTTATAATAAGAGGTATGTCAAGGGGGAGTCCACGCAACGTTATTTCAACGTATGGTCTGAAAAGAGCACCTTCTTGCGGCTGCAGCTATCCTTATCTCCCCCGACAAGCCAGCTAATTGAAGATGATTTCCAACACAGTCAGCGGACATGCTGTCGGAGTTTATTATTCGCGAAATCTCAAACGGGATTGGTGGATTGCTTGGCATGCGCCGTGTACTCTGTTCGCGAGTTCAGCTGCTGTATGCCATAACGCCACCACCCCAATGGACCGACGTCCAGAATGGCTAGGCGCCCTTCTGGACCGTGGATATTGGAGCCTAGCTGAATATGCCTAGTCGGAGGGCCCCCAGGTCAGACGCACTCTGGGAAGCAACTTTCGAGCTGTGTGACCATGACCTAGATCTGGGTTCGGCTGTCCAGGCGGAAAGACGCGCAAGGCTCTCGCGTCTTCACTTAGGAAGACTCTTCTCTCTTCTACTCTCACCCTGCTATCTCATATGGGATTTCATTCGCTTGCTTTGTCAAATACTGGAATTCTGGAAGGACTGCATTCCCTCCGTCAGACCTCGGGCGGTCCGGTTTCGCTCAGCCTCGTTGATATTCTTGACGTGCTCAAATTCTCCTATTGAACCAGTGTTTGAAGTCACAGCCGCTATCTCACACCTTTCGAAACCCGACCGATAGAACGTTTGTGAGTTCCAGTACATACCATCAAGGATGACAGGCCTTCCCGAGGGATGGGAATCCGACTATGATGGAACTCGATGGCTTTACCGCTACAAGGCAACGGGCCTGACCCAATTCCATTTTCCAAGATTAGGCGATGAATTCCCAGAGTTAGTTGGCCTTGGCTTCGGGCCCCTCGATCTTACACCCGAGAATAAATTTGGCGGTCAACAAAGCCCCCTTGGCGAATTGAAGCAGAACCAGATTGCGGGAAGACCAAATGGCAATGGAGAGACGAAAATGGTACCAGCCAGCAAGAAAAACAGCATGAGCGCAACAGGATACTTCGATCCCGACCAGTTCATATACTTTGGACTAAATGATAGCGACGACGAGGATGACACAGCAGTTCACGTAAATCTAGGGGCGTCACTGATCAAGAAAAACGATGTCGTCTTGGCCGAGCTTCCCGAAGAGTTCGAACGAGTACGGTCTCCTCTTGGGTTCGTGGCCGAATTGGCCGACGGCGATACGATCAAAAGCGCAGAGGAGCTAGCTCCAGTCGAACTAGATGCGATGCAACTAGTCCCGGCGGCCTTACAACCCAATATTCAGCAGAACCAAGCTGAGTTATCAACTCGCGGCATTCGAACAGAGCAACCGCAGCCAATTCAGCAACCTAATCCCGCACCCGCAGAACAGGTCAATAAATATCCTTTAGTTTCTGCTTCGTTTGCGTACCCTCCCCTGAATACGATGGTTAAGCCGGCGCAGGGGACTGCGAATGGAGAACCAAGACCTCCAAATAGACAGTCAATAGCTCTGTCAAATGTATCTGTCCTTCAATCTCAGAATAGCGAATTAGGACCCATCGAACCGAAACGACATTCCCTTTCGGAGCCTATCGCACCAGGAGCCAACTCTAGACTTCCTAATGTCCCGAGACCTCCATCAGGTCCAAAGGTATCAACGGTCACATCCTTACCACTGCAAGCCAAGCCTGAGCCCATCCCGGCGGTATCACGGCCCGCGGCAGGGCCAACGGATAACTCTCCACATGGTGCCACACCATTACCCAGATCTGGAGCAAAATATGATGGTATTACGATGAATTTGGGACCAGTAATTGCAAACTCCAATACGTCTCAAGCTCCAACACAGGTGCTTGCCAGACATATCCGCCCAGGCGCTCATAGGGTCAACGCCACAGGCGCTTTTCGAGTATCAAAACCTCCCAAACCTCAAGCTTCCCCTGCTCATAATGCTCAACCACTTGTTACGACCAAACCACCGGTTCAGGCCAGTACGCATATGGTGAACAATCAGAGCCAAGGGCATCCAGGGCAAACTGCTTCTTCCCCCTCTCAGGGGTCAAATTCCCATCAACCACAGGTAAACATCCCCAATTCGTCCCAAGGGTCTTTGTATAATCATACCACTTTGCAACAAAAGCTAGTGCGGAAGCCAGTACTCCCATAGAGGCCCCGTAATGTTTCTAGCATCCCAATTCAGAATCACTATATACTCCTCCAACAGACACACCCGCTACCAATGGTATCAACTGCGTCTAACATGGAATTCCAGGCAAAACCACACGTGATGTCGTCACAAGCTTCGCCCATGGGTCCAACTGGGAAACACACTTTGACGCATAATCAAAGACCGCCATCCATACCGAAACCGCCGCAACCTCCATCCCAGGCTACGCAACATGTAGCCACTATGAATACGCAAAGTAAACCGCCTATGAATAGTATACCAGGTCCACAAATGCCTTCCCAGGCGTCTAGTCATGGTTCATCACCAATAAACCAGGCTAGCCATGCCAACACTATTCCAAATAAACCTTCTGTTCAACAATCCACGGGGCTTGATCATCAGAAGATAACGCAAAGGCCGCCAAGGATTTCTCCCCTCGGTAACAGACCTCCCAGTACACAACCAGCAGCACACGCCGTTAGCCCAGGCACGAATCAAAATTCGCCTGTGGGAATGGTCACAGGACAGAATAAACCTCAGTCTCTGCCGTCGCCTATAACCAACCCCGTGTCACCAGCTCAAAGTCAGGTATCATCGCCAACGCCATCGATTGCCTCAATTTACCGTCCACCGTCTTCCGCATCGTCGCACACCCAAATGAGCGTGCAGGGAGTCGTAGCTCAGAATAGACCACCAATTGTTGCTTCACCCCAGAGCCAAGCCCAAATTATTAGACCAACAGGACAGCAAGTATCACACGCACAGGGGAATGCTCAGACCTCTCAGTCATCTAACAATCCTGTGAATGGGCCATCAAAGCCTTTTCCAATGCTTCCCGGGCAAGTTACGCCGTTGCCTTCACAGGTTAGGCCAACTCCTATCCCTATACAAGCCCAGCCTGTTCATGCTTCTCCTGCGCAAATTCAGAATCAGCAGGGGCATATGGGCCCGATAAAACCTCAGCAGCAGCAAGGGAACCAGCAGATTGCACAGGTAGCAGCACAAAGACCGCCCCAACAGCAACATTTGCAAGGCCATCAGACATCAATCCAAGGGGCAGCTGTATCTGGACAGGGTTTAATGCAGCATGGTCAACCTCGGCCGCCTGTACCGATGACATCTGCCCAACAGCAATCAACGATACAAGCAACTGCAAATGGACAGAATATGGGTATGTATGTCCAGCAGAATACGGGACAGGTTAATCAGTCACCACACCATCAAATACCGCTTAATCCCGTACAAGGAACTCAAGTCCAACAACAGGTATCTCATACAGGCCAACACTCCAACACGATGAGTTCACAAACATCGCCAACACAGTCCTACCTCGCTGGCCAGGTCAATGTACAAGGACAAGTGTCTGGGTTCCAGCCTGGCTTGCCACAGGCCTTTGGTCAGAATAAACCTTTCACTTCCACCCAAGCCGCTGCAGCTCTGTCCGGCGCAGGGAAAAAGATGAAGAAATGGGCCAAGAAGACATGGCAAAATCCTGCTCTGAAGCAGACTGCTGTAGCTGTCAGCGGCGCAATTATTGCCGAGTCTATGGATGGAGATGCAGTTGCCGGTGCTGTCCTAGCAAACCAGATTTTTAGCACGTCCCAGAGCAAACCACCACAGGGCGCTCAGCAGCCACAACGACCACCAGGTCCCCAGCACGCTAATACTGCGCCGCCTCAAGCACAAGGTGTAGCATCCGCGACCTCTGCATCCCTACAGATACAAGCCGTGAACCGGCCACAGTTTCAACAGGGTATGCAGCCTACTGGTGTTCAGACTCCAGGCCGGCCGCCCGCTGTGCAAAACCAGGGGATGGTAGGAGCGACGGCTAATAATACTGCTGCTTCACAACCTCGGCCCAACATGGTTCAGAGGCCTCCTAACCAACCCGCGCGACCTCCAGTTGGACGACCACCTCCTCCTCAAATGCAGCAGCAGCAGCGGCCTGGTGTCAATAGCCAACCCATTTACCAGCCGCGCCCTAATCAGCCGATGGTTCAGGCTCAGGCTCAGGCTCAGTACCAAGTGCGTCCGAACCAACAGTTCTACAAAGGGCGTCCTAATCAACCGCCCTACCAAATGCAAGGGGGTCCAGATCCCTATGTAGCTTTAGGCGCCACGATCGGAGGAGCCCTAAACGTTATGGCTTCGAATAACCACGACTCAGGGGATCCTTCAAATCCTGAACAACACCACGCAGCAGATGCTGAGCCCCAGCAGGAATCTTACTCTTCACAGCACTATGCGGACCAGTCTGAGCAACACAATGAGTCCCACATGGAACAACATGATGAGGGCCACGCTGAGCAGTATCACACGGAACAGACCGAGCAGAACCATGAGACATACCCAGAACAGCATACAGGGAACCCGGAGCAGCAATACGAATCCTATGCCGAGCAGGACCATGCGACCTACTCCGAGCAGCAACACCCGTCGTCTACCGAGACACGCCAGGAACCTCATCCCGAGCAGCAAAACACGACTTACGCAGAGGAGGGTGGATACTTCCAAGCCGAGTTCGAATACACCGAGTCGCAAGCAACAACCCACAACCCGGAATCGGAATTCTACTCAAACCCCCAAGCTGAAACGACGATAATCAACAACGACAACACAAACACAAACACGACCACGAACATGACAGACACGTTCAGCGCACACGCAGAGGCTGGTGCATTCACCGACACCTCTTACGCCGATGCATCGAATGCAAATGTAGAGGGTAGCATGTATGTCGACGCCTCCTCGTATGCGGATCCCTCAACTGCGAACGCGAACTTCGAAGGCAGCGCGTACTTCGACGCCTCGTACGCAGACACGACGGACATGGCAGCATACACAGACACCAGCGCGTACGTAGACGCATCGTACACAGATACTGGTTACGTAGATGCATCATACACAGACGCGAGTTATGCGGACGCATCGTACGCCGACGAGACGGCGGTGGATGTCAATGGCGACGCGAACGTGGACATGGGCGACGAGGGTTGCATGATGGCGATGGAGGGGAGCGTGGATGCGGAGGTGGAGATGGAGGTGGAGGTGGAGGCTAGTTACGAGGAAGCCGTGGAGGTTGATTATTCCGGGGGTGATTGGGATGATGGTGGTGAGTAGTAATGATTTGCTTATAACAGGTGGTACCCAAGGGTGTCGAACATATTTATTTGGACGTCATCGAAGGGTAAAATGGAGTATATCCGGATTCCTTATCTTTCTGAGCACATTACGGAAGGGAGTAGCATGCAAGGTGATTTGTCTATTGGTATCATAGGTAATCAACGTATGTACAAGTTATAGGTTATTTTTACATGGAGCTGAGTCAAATCTCACTTCAGCTTGCCCAAGATCTCCTGAGCCCGCTCTACTAGCCCCTTGGCTCTAGCTAGCTCATCTTGGCTTTCCACCTTGCTGTCCTTCGGAGCTTGACTCTGTTTTAGAGCATCGCCTACTACGCTTTCAACACCTCGAACGGCTTTGCGGCCTTCCTCTCTTACTTCGCCTTCCCAGAAGGACCGCGCCGTCTCCCATTTCTTCTGCATGCGCCTTAAGCTCCACACGATACCTAAAGCAGCAACCGTACCGGCTTCGTATAGGGTGACCGTTAAACTGCTGAAGTAAACAAGGACGCCGAGTGCGCTGGTTAATCCTGAAGTACTGAGAGTTTGTAGCGTGAGCTTTTGCGCAAGGGCTTGTAAAGCGGGGATGGTCTCTGTCTGAAGATAGTGTCGTGTGCTGGATATATTCACCGGCCACGGTATTGTTGCAGGCGCATGTGTCTTGGCACTCGATTGGTCCGGAGGAGGCCCCAACGTAATACCAGCTTCCTTCATCCTACCGGCAAGGAAGATAGCACTCCTCTCCGAGGCCGGGAGGAATCTTTGAGTCAGAATATCATTTGTGAGCATACCCACATCATCCACCCGCCAGAAAAGCTTCCACCACCCTAGCCTACGCCATCTCTTACTGGAGAATGCTAAATCAAGCTGCTCTTGTAACTCGGTATGCGCACTTTCTGCCCAGTTATCAAGGCTAGTTTGGAGTGCCCTTGATGGTCTAGGGGAAGATGCGGAAGATAATGAGGAGCCCGTTTTTCGAGCCTGCTCTTTTTCTAAAGCCGCCGAGGTATTCCTCAGTAATGAACCGATAAGTTCTTTCACAGGCGGTTTAGTGATCCCTTCAGATGAAGCCATAACATCTGCTTTCAGCCACTCAACCACTTTGGGGATGTTGCTTTGAAACCATAACTGTTCGAATTCGATGGCATTCTTGAGATCCTTGCGGACAAGACCCAATCCGAGACTTGCAGTACTAACATCGACTGGAGTAAAGGGTAAGGAATTGGTATCTGCTGGCTTATAATCGGGTAAGTTCACTGCGGACGCGATTACGTTGCGGCTCTCTAAGGTAGGCATTGACGCTATCGATGCTGCACCTAGAATACCCTCTGCCACGATGAGTGATTTGTGGACTGGAGTTGTAATTGGAGTATACCTCCCCGTACTAGACGTGGGGATATCAACCGTGGGAACAAGCACAGAATCCTCGAACCCCTCCAAGGCCCCCACCTCCTGCGCGGAGACAAATGGATTGGTCTCCATGAGAAGCATCTCTAAATTGTGGCCATTGAGCGTCGCAGATGATATATGAACTTCATGGAGTAGGCTTCCCTTTTCCGCAATAGATATGGCTTCAGGATCTTGCGGTATATCAGGCCCAATCCGTATTATCATCGGTTGCGATATATCATGGCCGTCCACCTCCTTCTCCCATTCTTCTTCACCCTTTAGAGGGTCAGCAAGTAGAAGTTTCAGCACTTGCTTCGCAGTCTGACTAGACTCGGAGCCATTCGTCAACCCCAACACCGCGACTCGTATTGCTTCGTTACCCGGCTGCTGCCGCAAGCCATTGAGGGCCAATTGCAGTCGAGAAAGGTTGACATAATTCGCAGCATGTTTTTGGAGGTCTAATAGTACACTCTCGAGTTCTTTTCGAGGATTGGTCACTGCGTGATCGACATTGGATGGGGCAGTCGAGGCAAAACGACGTGGATTTTGCGATTTTCGTCTCGGCCGGCGACCGGATTGTGTGTTTGATCGATTGGAAAAGGAACAAAAGAAACAAACCGAATCCTTCTCAATAACTGGTGTCCTTAGATAGAGGGAATTCCTTCGCCCGAGGGGCCTCAGACTCAATCGAGGAGGCATTTTCGATCCTCGATTTTGTCCGAGTTGGGCGCAAAGAAAAGCTTAAAAAGCTCAGAACCGAAGCTTTTCAAATCAAATTTGGAGCTCTGACGTTGATTGAAGCTTCCCACTTTCAAGAACGCGGGTTACCTCGGGTTAACTTCGGCTTGTTTTGATCGCCCAGGAACGACCTGTACCAGGATTATTGCTCAATGGAAGCTGCCAGAGGTGCAGAGGGGCTGTACTCATTAAGTACCAAAGTACTTTACGTTTGTAACTCCCCGCCAAAACGATTAACATCTGTTAGCTCCATCCGTTTTCCATCATCCAACAAATTATCGTCAACTTAGACTGTCTGTGTTTTGTTGTAAACAAAGGACGACCGACGATCAAATAGCAATACACAAGTCTCACTCTAATCTCTGAATCATTCCAATACAAACCACCATCACTATTGCGACACCGCAAAGATGGCCCAATCAACAGCCCACCGCCGGCTTCTGCAGGAGTATAAGATGCTGACCAACAATCCTCCTGACGGCATTACTGCTGGTCCAGTCAACGAGGACGACATGCTGCACTGGGAAGCCCTGATCCAAGGGCCCGAGGGAACCCCTTTCGAAGGTGGCATCTTTCCTGCCGAGCTGAAGTTCCCGAAAGATTATCCTCTGGCACCTCCTAAGATGACCTTCCTGGGAGAAATCTTTCACCCCAATGGTTGTGTTCTTCTTCTTCTTCTCGAACCGTTTTTCGCAGACCTAATACTGACCGAGGTTGCTAGTTTACCCCAGCGGTCTGGTCTGCATCTCCATCCTGCACCCTCCAGGCGACGACCCGAACCACTACGAGCACGCCTCGGAGCGCTGGAGTCCGATCCAGTCGGTCGAGAAGATCCTGATCTCCGTCATGAGCATGCTGGCGGAGCCCAACGACGAGAGCCCGGCCAACGTGGAGGCGGCCAAGATGTGGCGAGACCGGCGGTCGGAATACGAGGAGAAGGTTCGCGACGGCGTCCGGCGCATGCTGGGTCTCTAGTGGGGAGTGCGCGGTGGCGCCCCCACCGTCTCCAAGCTCATCGAGCAGGACCATCCCCGCAACGCCATCCATCTCGTCGCCATCTGCGTGCGGGAGAGCCTCAGCTTTGCCGACATATATGCTGTCATTGGGGTTAATTTTTGTCCGCGTCGGCAACGGCGTCGCAAGCAACTGAAAGAGAAACGGAGAGCGGTTAGACGAAGTCGTATCCCTAATCACCTCGGCCCTCGTCACGGAAAGGCTGGATTCGCTAACGACGACAAGCCCCGGGAACGTGGTAGACCCAGGGCTACCATAAATGCGCTAATTTCTCACCTTCATCACACTAGTCAATATCCTCCCGTTGAACATGGCCCTCCGAATCACGTCCCGGCCACTACTTCTCCAAACGCTACTGTTTCCAATGTCTCTCCTCTGAATATGCACGATTCTATGAGTGACTATGGCCGTCGATTAATGGCTTTTGAGCCGAACACATCCGAGACATAGGGGACAAATGGCCGACCAAGGGATTTCACAAATCGTCTAGGAGTGAGGTATTGTTCCCACAACGGATATTGTCACAATAGAATTAGTCTTTTGTTGTTTATGGGCGAGGTTGGCTGTTTAATCAACAATGAATTATGGGCAAGGGGTCTTAGCCTCTTCACAATGGTGGAAGACGGTAGAGCCGGAACCAACGAGACGTCCGACATCATCAAGCGAATATGGTTGGAGCCTCCGGTTTACTTTTTTATCTGGGCAACATGCATAGCGAGGTGTCTGGGGTCTAGATTTCGTTCTTCACCAGTATAGTAGTACTTCTTCCCAATCAAATGGCATCAAGTTTATGGCTAAAACGTTGCAGTTTCACATGCTCATTCAAACATTTACGATTATGAAAACACTCAATTTATGCTATTGTTCCTGCTATATTATCATGACCCAAAATGCTTCAATTGTCGTCATCCCCCTAATCCTCTTAACGCCGTCGTATGTACCATGTATGTATGCGCTCTCGTGAGCATGCTATGCAAATCCGTGATTCTAATGCTACCGTGATGAACCTTGTGTATGTGTGAGGGGGGTATTTTGCTTTTTTGCAGAGCTCCCATGCGTGTCGTTTGAAAATGAAACGAGAAATAAATAAAAGATCGAATTAAAATCCATTCATCCATCCAATCACTTTAAGCAGTGATGGTGATGTTGGCGCTGTGACCCTGGACCAAAGTCTCGCCGGAAGCCTGCGTTACGAGTTAGTTACCTGGTTGCAATATCAAAAAAAAAAAAATCTCACAAAGTCATGAGTCATTGGACAGGTAGGTAAAGTTAGGTATAGGAAGTACTCACGCCCACGAGATACGGCACGGCGGCGACGAGGTGGTAGTCGCCGGCGTCGTAGTCGGAGGGGATGGTCAGGTCGATGCTGAAGTCGCCGGGCTGCGGGACGTGGTCGGGGAACAAGGGGGTGTAGTCGAAGCGGCGGCCGACGCACACGATGTCGCCGCAGTTCATCCGCGCGTCCGCCAGCCCCCAGACGATGCCGTAGTCCTCCCAGTTCTGGATGTAGATGGCCGCCGTCAGCGTCGCCGAGATCTTGTCGCCCGCCTTGGCGCTCGCCGGCGCCGTCATGCCCGTTATGTACGCGGACGACATGGGCAGGGCCGCGGCCGCGGCGGTTGCTAGGAGGGACTTGATGGAGACCATTTTGATTTTTGGTTTTTTTGGTTGGTTGGTTGGTAGGTTGGTGAAGATGGTGTAGTGGAAGGTTGGTTACTGGATTATTAAAAGTACCTAAGATAGATGATAGGAAGTAAATAATAAATAGTATTTAGAGTTGATGGATGTCCGTGATGAGATGGGATGAGAGGAAAATAGAAAGTTCCTTGGAGGGTTTCAATGTTGCTTTTATAATATCATCCATAATAATAACTTCGCGTCTACATATATATCACACATGGAGTACATAACTAATAGACCGCTACATAGAGCTACATATGCCTTCCCGTGTGCCGAGAACCCCGGATTGTCGTGGCATCAACACATCATCACCGATCTGATTAGCACGTTGTTTGTTCGTTGGAATGATTACTAGGTACCGCTTCGTTCGTTCGTTCGTTCGTTCGTCCACTCAGCTTCTTTGGAGGTGGGAATTGGTAGATCCTCAAACCGGGCACAAATACGAAGTGATCGACATAAGTTAGCTGATCCTGGTCTCTTAGCTTCAATCAGCCACCAAGCAGAAAAAACAACAACAGGCCTTTTTTTTCTCCTCATCTTCAATTCAGCTCCGCCTTGGTTTTAGCTTCGCTCTCGTAAAAAATGTTATCCTCAGAAAAAAAGGGGTCCTGGTCCCCTTAATGACATATGCATCGTATCTACCCGGGTGCGATATTAAGTCACTCTCGGTTACCCTACCTTTTTTCCTGCAATGCCCGGGTTCTCGGGTCCTTTGTTATGTTTCCCGATGTGTTTGTATGTGGTAGTGAGGCGGAGTTGAGCCACTTTTTCTTTAGCTTCATTAGAACGAACGGTTGTCCGCAGCGTCAATTCGTTATCTTCATCGTATTAGTGTTCCGATGTCCGGGCGCAGGTTTTTTTTTTTTTTTTTTTTTTTTTTCGCACAAACATAGTGCTATTTTAAGGTCCCGTAACGTGTATTTCTCTCTCGTTTAGTTCAGCCGTCACGTTCTGTTCGACGTCATGTCATCGTGTCAGCAGTTCTAGTTCTTGTGTCTAAGTCCCTAGTAGACGATTGGGTTTAAAGGGACCAATTAGAGGACCATCCCCTCGGAAGACAAGTGGATGGGGTTTGGACAGGGGTTTCCTTTCATGACCTAATATCGCTGCGGGGTCCCATATTCATGCAGTGGAGCTGAACGGTACGGGTACATTCTAATCCCCTGCAAGACCACGCTAGGTCTGGGCTCGGGTGCTACCTGATGAGTCGGCCCAGGCCAGCGGGTGCTACGCTACGCTGAGTCTTTAGCCTCCAATTAACTGCCGAACGAACTTCACCTAGACCTTTCCGGACCTTCCATGTCCGATAACTAAGGTTTCTAGCGCTGCCAAACAGTTTAACTCTACCATGATTCTAATGGTATCAACAACATCTATCATCGTCATACGGTACATCCGCCGTGGAGCTGTTTGGGTATCTCCGAGCCGCGCATGGTACGGCCGAGGGTTCTCATATTATACACCAGGTATTTGTCAGAAATCTTAGGTGATGTGATTGATCATTGCATAAAGGGGGATATAGGGGCTAACAATACCTAATACGAGCCATACGACATCCCTTTCTTCATGGCTTCTTTCCAGGTGTCACTTAACGTAGTCATAGCGTCAGCCGTATGAATAGCTACGGATACGAATCAGATGCAACGTAACTTCAGCAGCCAGCCTCAGTGGCTATATTCGCCCGACGTGTCAGCTCGTAAGACGATAGGGCTGAAAATGTCACTTAGATAGATCTATGCGTGTTGGTGGCACAGCGTCGACGTGGTAGCTGGGTAGCGAGTTTCGCCGCATAGATTCTAGCCTCACCTGGCCATGGGATCGACGTATGGGGAACGCGATATACACTTTGTTATCTTACTGCTAGCCTCCAACAATATTTCTAGCCCGTCGATCATGTTGGTGCTTTGTTAGGACTTGGCCTTTGCTTAATGGCGTTTTCAGGACATATCCAACCCAATTGCGTGTTTGAGGCGACAGTAAGGCCATGGGAAGAGAGGCTCCCGGTTATAACATTTCACAACTTAAGTAACACATATCACAGCTTATGGGTAGGTCTCACGTAAACACCAAGTGAGTTAGTTAGTGTCGTGTGGTCCTATTTTGCGTCCATCCGCCTAATGCGGAGACTGATTCAACGTGACTAGACTGCCAATGAGGCAGGTACAAGAGAGAAAAGATGTTGTCGGCGACGAAGGGGATTTCAAGACAGCAAGAGTGAAAATCCACCGAAATGTTAACTAACCGACCACCATCGTTCCATACCATCGGACGCACTAACGACGAAAGGGGTTGTTCAGTCCTCTACCACGTACTTCCAGAGCAAGAAATCGATGATTCATGCAAGGTGAACGACGAAGTGTCGGGCGGCGGCCTCGGGGGCCTCCTCGTCGTCTGCGCGCTCGTCCTCGCGCTCGTAGAAGTTCTCGCGGGCGAGCATGAAGATCATGCACGCCATGAGGAACATGAAGACCAAGAACAGCAGCCAGACCATGACCAGCTGGGTGGTGAAGTTGGGGTTAACGCGGACGGGATGGACTAGAGTTGTCGAGTCAGCCAGGACGCACAATTACCGCGATTGAAGGATCTAAACTCGGTGTCGGGGGGAGAATAGAGGGGCTGGAGATATACTTACTGGCGAAAGCCACGTGGTTACCGGGTCTCACGACAAGCACCTGGGCGGGCGGGTTCTGAATGAATTGACGCATCTTGATGACCTAGATCTCCGGGTTAGGTCAATCATTACCGACATAAAGATTTAGGAGGGTACTTACTGGGAGCAGAAGATGCTAGGATTGCGGTTTGAAGATGTAGTTTGATCGAAATATCGCGAGATACGGTACTGCTTGAGATGAAGTGTCAGCTCTAGTAGGCAGAAGAGGATCCCTAAATTAATGGTTTGATGATGGAGATGATGAATTTATATCAATACTTACCAGAAGCAGGTGATGTTTGAGGATTATTCAAGTATTATCTAAAAAGATTTGACTTGGGAGTTTGGGAGGGGTTGGTTGTGAAGAGAAGAATTCTTTCACCAGATCAAATGTGAACTTCTTGTCTGGGCAGAAAATAAACAAAAAAGCTTGGACCTGGAGCTGTGCATGCCTTGGATGAAATTCCTTTACCTGCCCTCCAGGTTTTTGCACAGATCGATCACCAGCCTCATCGTCGTGGGTGACTGGTGGTGGTGAGAGTCTGACGATGGTTGATTACCCCTGATGAGGTGGGCATGCACCCAGGCTGGACATCAGAACATCAGGAAACCACAGCAATAATGTCTCAGCCGCAGGAGGCTTGTCCAGACTGACCTGAATATTCGACAGACAAGTTTCTCTCATAGCGGGTGCACCCCATCCAGCACAGGGAACTTTGCTCTGGCGAGGACACCTTCATCAGCCATTACCAGGACTTGGGTGTATCTGGATCATGAATCCCCTAATATAACACGATATGTCTCTAGTGGGAGCCCATTGGATTTATCCAGTAAGCAACATATAGCATCATGACTTGTGACCCGACTCATGATTTTTTACTGGTGGTAAAAGGGGCTGCCGGTTAGGTAAGCATAAGTGCCTAGGCACCTCCTTTCTAAGTTAACAGTGTAATAACTTAGAGTAGTTTCCAAGGAGGCCGACATCTGGCTGATGAGCTCATACTCCAATTTAGAGAATTTCGTAAATCGAGTATGGCATTGAGAAATTCTCGTCTGTCTTATGTGAAGGTTTGTATGAAGGCTCCGTTGGATTGCAGCTGGGGCTCAAAAGAAATATCACTTTATAATATACTAACATATAATAATCAAGTAAAACCTTCAAAGGTTGGAGCTTCCCTAGCATATTCCTTCCATGTAGTCAACGAGTCCTCGAGGAACTCATGCGATTCATGGAGTGAAGCATCCCCAAAATATCCAAACTCCTCCATTTGTTTTAGACTCTCGTATACTTCCGTGATGGCGAAGTCAGGCAGGCCTTGACTCTTCAGGATGAGATGGAAAGTGTCTTCCGACACTTCTAGGTACCTAGCTGTCGCACTCGTTACGGGAAACACTTCCTCGAAGTCATCGACGATGTCTTGGGGTGTCATGTACGTCCTAGCTCCTAGAACCCGCTGTCCAAGCAGCTTATCGGCGTTCAAGACAATGGCCTTGACGTACTTCCCAGTGTCACGGGGGTGGAATACAGGTAGCAAAGTACCAGGCCCAATAGGCAACGCGAAGGTCCATTGGCTACCTGGTCCCCGCCCCTTGAACATTTGGCCTGGTATTCCCATCATGTAGAATCCAGCCATAAAGTAAGTCGCCGGAACTCCAAGCTTGCGTGCGTATTCTTCTACTTTGGCCTTGCTATCGAAGTGGTAAACATTCTGGAACTTGCCGCGCGACACTAGGTACACATGTTAGAAAGCCGGTGATAGGAAACATAGAATCTGGGATGATTCTTACACTCCGCCACATTCGGAAGAGAGCTCCAGATAAAATGTTTCACGCCTACTTCCTAGAAGTTGACGTTAGATGGTATCTCACGATATTGCTTCTGGGGGAGACTTGCCTTGACAGCCTCAACTAGGTTCTTTCCCTGCTGGACCTCGAGGTCGGCATCCATTTTCTCCCAATAGTTGGTAACGCCGAATACGGCGTAAGAACCATCCAGGGCCCTAATTAATGACGCCTTATCGTTTAAATCTCCCTGAAGCATGCCGAGTGTATGGTCAATGGTTGTCTCTAACTTCGCTTTCCGCCATGAAGACATAACTTCAGTGATATCGTTACTTACGTAGACAACAACAGCGCCTTTATCAGCGAGATATAATGCTGATTCCTTGGACGTATCTTGAGTTACTGCGCAAACTGCCCACTCCTTGTTTAACTTAGGGTCGTCAAGGAAGGTTGATACGACACTGCCGCCTTGTGCGCCCGTCGCGCCTATTACAGTAATGACCTTTTTGCTGGGCATGATGGATCGAGGTATTCAATTATATCTGGAAATTCTCGAAAATTTTAGTTGATAAAGGCTCATGTTGAAGTGCTTGCTTTCAAAGGGTGGTAAGTTCTGAGGCAAGATACACGAACATTTCTCGTAGGCTACATAAGTGCTTTTATCAACACCACCATGCTATTTCCTGCGATGCAGCTAATATATCATCATGCATGCTTATGGGGGTTGCGTCGCACGGGAAGGAGTCGGACCCTACCGTGGGCGATGTGAGCAAATTTGCTATTCCGCTAATGAATTTTAATGTTCGTTAGTAAGAACTCGGCTTTCGCACTGTATTTTTCGCACGGTATTTTAATTGTTTTAATTTTAAATAAAAATAATATAAAAAAAATTTAAAAAAAGTTTTAATTAAATAAATAATAATAATAAAATTATTATTATTATTTATTAAAAAATAAATTATATTATAAAAATAATATATTAAAAATTAAAATTAATAAAATTAATAAAATTAATAAAATTAATAAAATTAATAAAATTAATAAAATTAATAAAATTAATAAAATTAATAAAATTAATAAAA